>WBZZ01003312.1:62500-82500 GCA_019918135.1 Paulinella micropora
CGCCCTGTCTACGAAAGGAAGAGCGATCGCCGCACCATCCTCGACTGGAGCAAGGCTCAGGCAAATTGGAGACCGCTCTACATCGACACCACCAATGACCAAGTCACACACCGCCACATCAAGTGGCTCCCCTGTAAGAGCAACAAATCCAAGGGCAAGCTCCCTGCTAAAGTTTTTAAGCGTCTTCGAGGCCCCCAAATTAAAGGTGAATAATTCCCCTTGCACGCTTTCCACCATGGACAGCACGGTGCAACGGATTAATTTCTCTCCTGTTCCGCCCAAGTGGGTTTTACTCATCGTATCGGCTTCATACGCCACCGCCCAGCGCATTTCCCACTTGACCCGTCATCGTCCCTAGAAGAACTACGCCACGACCTACGTATCCCTGTAAGTCCTTGATCGCCTCTTGTGCGTGCAGGTCAACGATCATTCTCATCGAACCTGAACACCTCAGTGATTATATCGGCACGGCATATTTGGTGCTCAATAGTAGTATAGGGTCGCACTATAAGACAATGTTCAGTGCAGATTGCCTACACAAACCACACTAATAGCCGTTATTGTGTTTTTCCTCTTCCTATTGATTAATAATTCAATATAGACAGACAAAGTAAAGAAAAACTGCCATCTGTGACAACTACATAAAAATAAAATATTATAAAAAAAACTACATTTTTCGTCTTCGTCTTTGGAAGCAACTCCAACTCAACCACCTATCACACACAAGCATGATATAAATAAAATTTCTTTGCAGGCAGGGAGGGCTTTCGCCTAGTTTTTTTGGTTTTTTGGTTTTTTATACACACTAGTTTATACTCCTATGTACAAAAGGAGTTAAAGGTTAAACCACTGATTTATTCAACTCGTCATCTCGTATATCTTTCATATTCTTGAATTACATTATATGTTGTTTTTCCTCCTTCAATCATCTTTCTTGCTTGTATTTCATCGTCAACTCCCATTGGTTGATTTTCTGCACTCAGCCAATTCTCAAATAATCGTAATTGTTTTTTCTTATTTATTTCTTTTCTCTTTTCTTCTCTCTTTAGCAAATCTATTTTTTCTCTTCGATCTGCTTTTTTTTTATTCAGTAATTTTTCAATAGCAAAAAAATTTATTCTGTTCTGCTTTTTCTTGCTTCTCTAATTCCAATAATTCTTGTCGCTTTTCCTCCTTTCTATTCTGTATAATGTCAATTTTTACTTCGCTATTAGTCTTATTCTTCATTATCTGTGTGTATGTCTTATCTCTTAATTTCTGTAACCATGTATTAGTAGTTTCTCTTTCGACATACTCTACATCACTATTGTTTTCACTCTCTCACTCATTGTTGTTTGCGGTTTGTCTGGTTATGACTAAGACTCTGAAAAGAAAAAAGTTAACCAACTCCAGAACTTAGAAGGTGTGTAGTCGACCTGAGCTCCTAGGTGACTGGTAGCTATTCCCACCATTTACTGCCAATTGCCACTTTATTTTTTGCTGACCGGCCGAGCCACATAATTTTTTTACCATAAATTTTTTCTTGAGAATTTTTTCTTGCGCTCAGCTCATTTCTTGGTTTTCTCTCAAAAACCAAAGTGCGGAGAGAAAAAGAACTAAAACCTTGGTTTTTTTTTTGTGTGTGTGCAGATGTCGGACGAGGAACGCGAGGAGCCTGAAAATGAGGTAAATTTTGCTTCTTCTTTTTTTGCTTTATGTGGGTATGTGTGTGTAGCAAACCGAGGAACAGGAGCCAGACCCTGAAGTAGTGGTAAATCATTTTTTATGTTGTTTATTTTTTATTGTCTGTTTATTTAGGATATCGCTCAAGATGTAAAGGATATCAAACTTGAGACGCCTGATTGGATGCAACCTAGGGGTGGTAGAAAAAAGGAGCAAAAAAAGGAGGGATACCTACGGGTAGCCATAATGTAGTTGTGAAAATTGACGATGTTCATGTAGTAATTGACAAGGAGGCAGGGGAGGGTAAATAGTCTAGGGGTGCTAAGCCGAATTCTGTTCCTGTTGTTGTTTGGGGATTCCGATCTCCTCCAAAGAATCCTCAAGCGTATGTGATGGTGTTAATTAATGAAGGAGAAGAACCAGATTCAATTATAATGGCGAGGTCGTGGCCTAACGTTGACGAAATCGCTGGTCATTTCGGTAAGGTTGTCAGAACTGTTTACAAGGCTCATCCAGTTCCTTAATCAAATACCGCTAGGAATTGTTAGTGTTGCAGTCGCCACCGCTACTGGGCTAACTGGGATTTAATGGCATTACACCATCAATTTCGCAGGTTCAATTCTGATGGCGTAATCCGCGATTAAATCCCTTTTTTTCTTGCTTTCTTTCTTTCTTTCTTTCTTTCTTTTTTTTTTTTTTTGTAATTTAATTGTTAATCAGCTGCTCTTTTTTTTAATTCATAATATCTTTTTTCTTTTTAATTCTTGCACTGCTCCGAATGTTCTACGGTTTGACATCTAATGATTTTAATAAATTACTTCATACCAATTTGGTTAACGGTAAATTGTATTGATAATTTGATAGACCGTAACAATAACATAATTTGAGGTAGTATTAATGATAAGACTGACTGACACAGCATTTATTTGTCATTAGGACTGTCACTTGCAATTACAGTGATCAGGACATACACGCGGTTTTTAGGCGCGCTTTCTTACCTCAATCGGTTCTAGTAATTAAAGTTCGTCAAGTTGCTACACTGCGTCACTTTGGCCGCGAGGTCGTGCTCGAGCTTAAGTATCTTTGCCGCCAACTGTGACAACTCGTTCTCCCTAGCCTTTGTATTATCCATAGCTTGCTTCTTCCAATCGGCAGCTTCTTTTTGAGCATCCAGCTTGAGCTTTCGCTCATCTGCATGAAGAGCTAGTGCATCGGTAGTGACACGCTTGGCTTCTTCCTCTCCAGACTTCAGTGTAGCTATTTCCAGCTCCAAGCTTTGGACTATTGCGTTCAACGAAGTTAGCTGCCCTTTGGCCAAAGTGAGCTGCTGCAGCAGTTTGCTCTCATTCTCCTTGCTGATCGACTTATCAGAGCGCTCCGCCTTTGATCTCAACTCCAGTTGCTGATCGGATTTAGCCATCAATTTTCCCAACTCTTTAGCCAACAATCTGGCTGTATTTGGGTCGGCAGTAGTGAATGGTTTCAGTAATTCCTTGTCACTGTTTAGTATCTTTTGGAACTGGGCGGGCACGGTACCATGTATCCAATCTTGGGTGCAGCGCGTTACTCTCGTAGCACCATTCTCCCTCCGGTAGGAATACAAGAAGTGCTAATAAGGACGACCGTCCTTATTGACTCGCTTTGTCTGCTTGAGCAAATAACCTACTCCAACGTGTGTGGTCGGATCCTTGAAAACTTCTTCCACAGTTCCATCCCTGGCATGAGATCGAATGAAATGAAACCACGTACCTTCCTTCAATTCCTCTCCATTCAGCGTGGTTGATTGAATGAAAGTGAGATCGCCTGGCTTTCCTGTATGTATGTATGTATGTATGTATGTATGTGTTTATGTATGTGTTTATGTATGTGTGTATGTATGTATGTGTGTATGTATGTATGTATGTATGTATGACACTATGTATGTATGTTTATGTATGTTCCACCTTCCTGTTGCTGAGGGTTGGCTAATTCCTTACGTTCAAAGAGCCGTCGGATGTCGTGATTGTCGCCGCGGCCAGGGCGGAAGAAGTCAGGGTTGCCAGGGTTAAAATACTGGATCTGCAGGTCAGAAAGCGAAACAGGACAACAAAATCGTTGCGCAAATTAAACAGCTCACCTTGATAGTGGTTGGAGTTACTCCCACATCCAAGGCAAAAAGGGGATCTTGCAGCCCAATGAGGTCTCCCAATTTATTCTTTCTGTCAGACTGCTGATTTCTTAACAAGGACTCGCTTTGCAACACCACCTGGATAGAAAGTGTTGACCAACGTAAGAGCATCCTCGTCTACACCAGGCTGAGAGGATTGGCTCTGGTCATCACGATGGCTGAAGGCAGCGTTGATTGCATCGGACGTCTTGTCCACCCCTTTGATTTTATTGTCTTCTGCCACAGACACAACAACAAAAAAAAAGTGAACTTAGTTACTGAAAACCGAGAAATTTCAACTCTAATGAAAAGCAAGATAAGGAAATCAAAACCTGCTACGGGCGGTGGAGTTGGGATAACTTCAATTGGAGTAGGTTGGGACATACTATCCACTCTCAACTTTCTCTCGACTACTAGAGTTTGGTTGTGAAGTGGCTGCGAGAGGAAAAAAAAGCTCTCCCAAAAGCGACGTGGCTTTCTAACGATTTTCTTTTTTGAAAAAAAAAGCACCGCAGTTGGAGGTGGTTTTTGAGGGTCAGACCGACCGTTTTCCCGGCTTCGTTTGAAACCACGTTCAGGCATTCAAAGCCACGACAAGACGAAGGCAGTGGGATGGTGTTCTTTTTCTTTTTATTTTTCTGTTTGCAGAACTGCATACATGGTTTTGCCTAATATATCTGTTTGTGTTTACTGCTCTGTGCATTTTCCATTCCCCACTTTTTTTGTTTGTGTCTTGGATTTTCTTGGGCACAGACATGCACAAACGCAAACGCCATACTTGGTCAGAACGCAATTTTTTGAGGGAGAGCTATGAGGAGAAGGTATACTTTTGAGCTTTCTTTTGGTTGCTGCGTTACTTTTACGCTAATTGCATGTCAGATTTATTGTTTTCTTGCCGCTTGTAGGCTAGGCACCTACTTGGCTTTCCTTCACCAAGTCAGAGCTTGGACGGCCTTGGCTCCTCCTCGGAATCGTTACCTGCGTCCATGTCTTCAGCTTCATCGAAGCCCCAACCATTGCCTATGCCAAGGGAGGACACAATCGTGATAGAAGAAGTGCGAGGAAATGTGCGGGAGGGGTTGGAGGTAGAGTTTGCAGAAGCAACAAAAAGTAATGTTCGCCCTCCCCATCATCCAGAAACAAAGCTCAACGTAGTGGACTTTTTGATAGAATCGTTGGGGGCTGATTCGAGCATGCTGTGGGAGGAGGCAGAAGTAGCTTCACCCATGGTTGAGCTAGCCAGGTGGGGCTTTTCTATCTTAGCTAGAGTAATACAGGACACACACAACCTGCCTTCTCTCACGCCTCTCTCTGTGCCTCTACATGTACGTGCGTTGATTGGGGAAGCGCAAACATATTTTGAGCTGTCTGAGTTTTCAACTAGGTGGTTGTCCTTGCCCAGTTTGTCGGCTCTGCATGCCTTTAAAGGCATGGATTTTGATAATGTGCGTGTGGATCGTGATCCTATAGCTAAGATGCTTGGTTTGGACTCCTTGGGCGTAGAATTGTATTTGTCGAAGTTCCACTCGTCCCATGATCTGCATGGCACAGAGTTTGTCGAGTATGTCACTGAAAACAAAGTCTACGATGAGTATTCGAGTTTCCCTGTCTACTGGTATCAAGTGTTACCGGTATGCAATTTTTGTTGCTTTCTCATGCTGGTAAAATTTGCTTATGATGGTAGGCTATTGCAGCTGCTTGCAAAAAGAACGAGGTCTATGTCCACCAGCGTAAGCAGAAGTTTAGGCGCACACAGGTTCAACTCGCCGTAGCGTATGAAGCTGGAGAAGAAAGGGGTCTGGAGATGTGATGGGTGTGTTCCGCCTACGTATCATGTCACCAAGGAGGGGCATGCTTGTGGCAGAAGCCTGAAACATATGCCCAGATTAGGGAAGGCCAGGCCCGCGCCCCCACTTCAGTATTTCGAGATAAGCCCCAAGTTTGAGGATCAGCCAAAACGTCTTCAGAGGAATTTACTTATTTTGGAAAGAGAGCAAAATGCAAGAGAGTCCTTACTTATGTTCCAGCTTATTTGGGGATTTTTCCTTAAGTCCAGAGCTCGAGCCGAATGTGCTGGTTGGAATCGCGATGCTGACTGCGGTTGTGCGACCGATGCCGATTGCTTTCATGGGTCCCCCCCCCCCAGGTGAGTCGTGGCAGTGTCAGCACTCACCAAAATTTTTAGCTACAATATCATGCCACGTTTCCTTTCAAGCTTGGCTTAATGTTGTAGCTCCTCAGCTGACAGCGTCGGTTAATTTTGTAATACTATACTGCGTTTTGGTGTTGTGATCCTTTCCAGTTCATGTGCAAGTCTTGGATTAAATATTATTATTAACATCAATTGCAATAATTATTCTAGGACCACTATCTTCAGAGAGACTCAGTGACAAATGAGTCTAGCGGCGCTGGGCTGCTTTTGGGCGCAGCAATTTGGTCAGTTCCTTATCTGCCCAGACTCAGGCTTGAAGAAAGCGATTCGCCCGCCATTGCGTTGCGACTGGACACGGTTACATAATCAGCATTTGGATTGACAACCGCTATAACAGACTGTGGGCCAAGTGTTATAAGTGTAAAGAGTATAAACAAAAGAGCAATAGACTAGCTGAACTGCAAGAGATCGAAGGGAAGGAGGAGCTAGTTGAGGAGGGGGTGAGAGAGAAAAGAAAGCTTGAGCGTGTGATTCAGCAAATTCTACATCATTTCAAAGCTAAGGAGAATATGGCGTGCTTTGATGATGACCTTGAGAAGGTCAAACAAGACACGTCACATATGCTTATGATCGTTGATTTCTCGAGACGGAGTGTAGGTGGCGGAAAGGCTAAGGATGTGAACGATAGTATAGCTGTACTTCTATGGGGTGACGGCATGGGCGGTATTAATAGAAAGTATATAGACACTCTACCGCATCATGATAAAAAGAGTAGTAATAACGACTACGTTTTTTACCGGCAATGGCAGTTGGACATTCTAGATAGAGTCATCCGTCCGATGGGTAAAACCAAAGTAGTTTAATGGTCCGACGGCGGGCGAAAACATTACAAACAACGCTTTTCGCTCGCCGAGGCCAGCCTCGTCCGCATCAAACACACTTGGCTACATCATTTTGAATGGAACTTCTGGGCATCCAATCACGGCAAAAGCTTATGTGACTCACACGCAGGCAAAATAGCCCAAATGGTAGCTTGCATGGCTTTTCACGAGGACTGGATTTGGGAGTCAGCAAGAGATCTTGGTTGGCTGATCAAAAACAAACTCTCAAACTCTAAGCCTTTGTTTTTTCAGCAACCAATCAACAGAGATGAGAAATACAGACACAAGGTGAACGGTATTCCCGATTTGTGGAAATATCATCATTTTGAAGCCACCACTACCGCAGGGCTTCTCCGAATCAAGACATTTCGTAATCAGTCAGCCATACCTTTTCGATTCATTGTAGATTCAACAGGTCAGCCACAATCAGGTTTTGTTGAATATTGTCGGCGGTAGATCATTGAATTGGTGGCATCCAGAGCTTGGGCTACCACCACAAGCTCCTCGGCCTATGCAGGCACCACCTCGAGCTTTGAGAAGAAGGCCGAGGCAGGATCGCCCTCGACGCCGCCGTTAGTTATTAAAAGATCATTGAGTCAAGCTTCCGCACCGGTTTTATGCTTCAAAAACATTATAAATATGCTAAACAAACTCGTATTAATATAATTCATGCATAGTTCAAGTAGCAAGTATGCTGAGTGTCACAGTGACTAGTGTAAAACACGGTAACTCACACTGAACTCTAAGCTTCCGCACCGGTTTTATGCTTCAAAAACATTATAAATATGCTAAACAAACTCATATTAATATAATTCATGCATAGTTCAAGTAGTCAGTGAGTATGTATAACGAATACAAATGAGTGGCAAGTATTCTGAGTGTCACAGTGACTAGTGTAAAACCGTACGGTCACTCACACTGAACTTTAAGCTTCCGCACCGGTTTTATGCTTCAAAAACATTGTAAATATGCTAAACAAACTCGTATTAATATAATTTCATGAATCAAGTAGGCAGTGGGTATGTATAACGACGACAAGTGAGTGGCAAGTATTCTGAGTCACACAGTGTTACAGTGACTAGTGTAAAACACAGTCACTCACACTGAACTCTAAGCTTCCGCACCGGTTTTATGCTTCAAAAACATTGTAAATATGCTAAACAAACTCGTATTAATATAATTTCATGCATAGTTCAAGTAGGCGGTGAGTATGTATAACGACTATAAGTGAGTGGCTGCCACCAGTCACCAACTTGAAAATTTCTAGTCACATTTGAATTTGAATTTGAATTTGAAGTAATATCATTAGAATTTAATAAATTAAAAATAATTACGTTGATTTTGATGTAAAACAACATAAAAACAAAGAAAAACCAAGCTCAGACAAGCCAAAACCACTATCTAGCCAACATATTGCTAACGGTCGCCGAAAAACACTTGTAACACCCACACTACATCGTTTTTACGCTATTAGGGCTTTACGGGAATTTACTCTTGGAAGTAATTCTTGTTATTAAATGTATTTTAAGATGAATTCTTATACATTTCCGGTTCTGATTAATTTATTCGGTTTTAATGTTGTATTAGGATAAGGAATATGGGAGAAAAGCTAGGAAGCTTGGATCCCATAGGACCTTAAAATCTAGATTTTACACTTGACCGTTTACTGGCGTGGAGAAGGTTTTTGGGATGCAGATTACAGTATTGTGTAGCATCCATATTGATTAATCTCCCACATTAATGGCGTTGACCCGATCCTTCTACAGCACATGTAGTAACCGTTTGAAGTTTTGGAAAAAAAGTCACGGAATTTCCGTGAAATTTAGCCTTTTTCCCGTGACTGGGAATTTATGGCTAAATAAGGGAAAATGCACTTATGGGTTGTTGTTTAGGGTATGTTTTGGCACTTGTGCAGGTTACGGACGTAACGCATCGTGTCAGATGACCCGGTCATAGGGACACTCCGGTTTGACCGGTGTTTTCCCTTTGGCTTGTTGTTTGGGTTCATATCTGGCTTCCCTTTCTACTCTTGAAGTGGAAACTAGCCTTGAACCTGTTGTGTTCAGTTTTTATTAAATTCCTTTTTATTCCTTTGAGCTCGTAAGGGTAGACCTCCGGTCACAATACATTTGGAGTCCCTTTGCCTTTTTCGAACTCAGGAAAATCAAAATTAGGAATTTTGAACGACGCACTCTTAGGGGGCAATCAGTCACTGTTGTCGACTGTGCCTTGGCGAGAGTGTTAAGTAGCTTCTCGACAAATAGTACGGGGGTACTGGTTGTGTGAGACAGTGCTTTCAGTCGTTAAAAACAAAGGAAAAGGGAAAAGGTGGTAAGGAGGGTTTTTGAGAAACAGGGAAGAACCCTGATCTCGAAACTTGGACCTTGACACCTAGGAAATCAACATGGCAACAACGACTGCATATGATCCTTACAGGGATCCGTGTTGTCAACCGTTGGAAGGAAAGGTTGTTGGGGTGTTTCTACAACATGTAGCAGCAGACTACATTGTAGGCTCCAAAGAACAATCTCAGTTTTTGGAACACTTTGTCCCTTTGGCAAGTAAGTACAAAGACAGACCTAGGGATCAGGAGGTTTACGACATGATGAAGCGAGAGTCGAGTGATTTGGCAAAATGGGGTTGGCATTCAGCCACTTTTGCTTTCACTGGCTACTCACCTAGTGAACCTAAGCTCAAAACTTTGGTACCTATGCAAGTTAGGAGGATGATGGCAAGGACATTCGTGTCTTTGCACCTCCATGAACTGCAGATGGTAGGACATGCAAGGTTCCAGAATGGGGATGAGGATTATTATCCAACTCCTATCCCTTCTGAGCTTTTTGATGTCCAGTTCCTAATGACAGGGACTGAAGTTAAGGACACTTGGAGCGAGGAATGGTGCTCAGTCAGAAAGGACCCTGCGAAAGGGGATACTTTTGACGTGGCCTTGGCGAAGACTTTCTTCGAGGATGAGGTGTTCCCTATGGCAGCCAATGCCTTTGGCAAGGCAGTTAAGAATTGGGAGGCTGCCAAGGACAAGATGAAGGAAGCAAAATGGATGAAGGACACAAAGGTGTGGGGGAAAAGACACCGGACGTGTATGACCTAATCCATATCGAAGTCTTCATGGGGAAGTTGGAGTTGATGACAGAAAAGAATTCGTTGTCAACTAATGGCAACAGGAGCCTGCGTGATCTGCTAAAGGAAGCAGAGACGGCTGCACTGGCAACTACCAAGCTCAGGACGTCTACGGCTACGGTGCCGGACGCTGTGATTTTGCTGGTAGCGACGGAGCAGGCTTACGAGAACTTGTACCGGTATCTCTTGTACCTCATGGAAGTGGTGAAAGCCACTGAGGTTTGCGTGGAAAAATACGCAGCATGGGAGGGGAGATACGCGGAAATCAAGAAAAGGGATGAGGATGATCCTTTGGATCCGATGAAGCGTTATGAACAGGAAAGGAAAAGGATGGCGACTTTTTACGAAAAGTTCTACCTGTTGCATTTGCTCCGGGTTCTAAGGGGGATCAAAAACCGGCAATATGGTTTACGCGTCAGGTAAACTGTTGGCCGTATATGACCTCGCCATGGTTGCGTAAGGGGATCAATTTGCTCTGAAGTATATGGAGGAGAGCAATTTTGAATCGCCCATGACAATGGTTGATATTCTCCGACAATGTACGGATACGGACCTTATGGAGTACTTGACGGTGGACAATATCAACAAGGGCATTGAAAAGGTGGTGCAGGATAGGGATCATTATGCGGAAACGGGGTCCGTAAAAATATCCAAACTGCACGCAATTATGCACGCTCTCATTGCTTTGCTCGTTCAATACGGAAGTCATTGGGATTTGACTAGCGAGATTATGCTGACGGGACACATTTCCACGGTGGTTGGAAATGCGTTGGCAACGACGAGCAGGAAGCCGATGAGGGTGAGGGGGGCTTTTCTGAGGGTGATTGAGAATCTGAAGACGGACAATGCGTTCTTCATCAGCCTCAAACGTTTCATCCGACATGTCATGGCGAGGATCAATCAGCATGATCCATGTGTCTTCCGGGTCATTACGAAAGCATGGCCGGAGGGCAAATGGGAGGCTAAAATCCCGGACAATGTCGATTTCACGACGGACGCGTCCCCGGCATGGAAGACTTTTCAGGACGATTATCAAAGTCCTAGAGATATGTGGGGGGACTTCCTGAAGGCCGTGAGAACGCTACTCTCCTCGGGTGGGATGAAAGCGTTTGCGGTTGCAGCCGGGACCCAACAGGAGGAGGAAAAACCTGTGGGGAAAGCAGCTGCTATCCAGTCCATGGGGGGGGGGGGGCTGTGAGACGCCGTGTTCCTACTATTGCTAAAGGGGGTTATGGAAAACCCTTACGGAAGCAGGAGGAGGAGGAGGAAGAGGACGAAGAAGAGACCAGCGATGAACATATCGCTCCCCCGAAGGGCTTAAAACCAAAGGGTGGGGGTTCTTCTAGTTCCACGTACAAGGGAAGTCGCAAGCTTTGCTTTGACTATTACTTCAAGGGCTACAGGTGCCCGAAGAAGGATAAGTGCTTTGGGCTACACTCTGACAAGGAGGCGGATTGGAATGGAAACGCAGTTGAATGCTGCAAACGATGGCCAATCCATCTGGACAATAGTCAGAGCCATCCGCAATCAAGACGCGCTGGTGATCAATAACAAAACTGTTCGACGTCTTGTTAAGGATCGACTGGAGGAATATGATAAAACGGTCAAGTCCTTGCGGGAGGGAGGTAGCCGTGGAGGCAGAGGAGGGCGTGGAGGCCGTGGCCGCGGCGGGGGCTTCAGGGGAAAGAAGCGATGGGGCGGTAAGAAGGACAGCGGCCGGCCCTCCAAGAAAGCTAAAGTTGCGGCGGCTTCAAAGAGCGAAGCAGAGGAGGAAGGCTCCGTTGAGGAGGGGGAGGAATTTCGGACTGGTAAGAACCAGTTGGAAAATGAAACGGAAACGTCAGTGATTACTGATGAGGATGTTGTCGTGTGGCAGGCGAGGATGCCTTTCACGAAGACGACTTTGCCGACAGCTGAGCCGGAGGGGCAGGAAGCAAAGGCAATTCCGACGGGTAATCCTTCTCACAGGAGTCATGATCCTACTCATGGAATTGATGGTTCTGTGATGCAGGTAACGATTGAACGGGGAAAACGTGGTGACAATTGGGGAAATGTAGGGCCCGGGAAGGCCAGACAAGTTAATATTATTATAAAAAAAGTTGTTACTAACGTACCGCGAAAATCTCAACCTACTTTAAATATTTTACCGGTTCCAACGGTTAGGTTTGATAAGAAAGTTTCTATCATTCCGGAGCCCGATTGGGGGGCCAAGCCGGTGTCTTGGAGGGTGAGGAAAATTAAACCCGAAAAAAAGGCGACGGCTGGGATGAAAAAAAGGAAGGCCGGAAGATCAAACCATACTGCTTTTGGTGAAGAATTCATCAAGAGTGGCTTGTCGGATCGGAAAGATTTAAATAACAGTTTTGTTCTTCTATCTGACGTGAGGGAACGCCTGGAGGCTATTGAGATGCCGGAACATGCGTTATGCATTACTCAGGTTTACTGTGTGGACCTGGAGAGTGCATGCGATATGGCCAATGATACGTTGGCTAATATTAATATCGCGGGCGCGGGATTCATAACGGCCAATAAGGCGTGGTTGGATAAGAACATGTTGCCTATGAAGGGGTGCATAGAAGGAGTGAATGGAAAGGCGAGGGCGGAGGTTACGGGAACGGTGGTCTTGACCATTGAACTCTACTCCGGTAAGTCCTTTAATATTCAGTTCTATGTCTGTCCGGAATATTCGGGAGGTTTGCTGATCGGGTTCAAGCAGCTCAATAGGATGAGTACATTAATTGACTGCCGGTCGGGTTTGGTGCACCATGGAATTAGTGAGGATGATGCGGAGGATATGGTAAGAGGGCGGACAGCAGTTCCTCTCTTTCATGTCGATACTTACGCAGTATCATCTACCAAGCCAGTGGCGACTAAAGGTAAGGACCCACACGCAATTGCGCGGCATGCTAAGGTGCAGTTGGTTATACCAAAGCCATATCAGCACCCAGCGTTGGACAATTATTATAAGGATTTCCAACCGGAGTATCGCGGGCTAGCGGGAAAGGCTAGGAAGGCTGTTCGACGATGGGACAAGGCAACAGTGGAGGACTTAATTCAGGGCCGGTGTGCTCAGATTATGGCCTGCACAATTGAAGAACTTAACATGGAAATGGGAGCAGGGATGGACAGGTTCAGGGATGGTAAGAAGGGGCCTTATGTGTTCCTTCAGAACCGGTACTGCTTCCATGCAAAGGCATCACAGAACAACAGGCCGTTGTTTGAGCCGCTAATGGAAGCGCGGCTTTCAACGGGTGGAACGGAGGATGAGATCGGTAATTTCGTAGAGGGCATGTGGGGTGACAAACCTCTTTGTCCGCGGAATTTGGGAGAGACGGCGAAATTGCTCACGAAATATTTCGAGGGTGATAAACCGTTCTCTATGATCTTACCGTTCCATGAAAAAGCGTTGTGGGCGGATGAGGTTTTGGACCGGATGGTGGATTACCCGATCCCGGTGCCATCTAGGAAGCAACATTTGGTGATTGCATGTAGATTAGGCACTAGGGAACAGGGGTTGGCATATCGGAACTCACTTAAAGGGTGTGACCTTCAGAAGATACGGGAACAAGCGTTCACGTGCTTCACAGGGTTTTACACGAAAAGGGCGCCTATCCAGTATGCGTTGATTCTGGATCGGATGGCGAACCTTGGGAAATGGGATGAGTTTTCGGAAGTCAAATACCATCAGAAGGAGGTGGAAATGCCCTCCGAGGATGGCCTGGTGGAGGATACGTGGTCGGACATGGCTGAGGCACCCGAACTTAGGGATCGGAAGGATGCCCAGTCAGGGGAGGATAAAATGGCTCGGATGCGGGCGGATTGGAAAGGAAATGAAAAGCATCTTGAGAGCCTTCAGAAGGTGATGGCTAAGGAGAGGGAGATCTTTGATCCGCCTAGGCCGGGGACGGTCAAGCATTTTGAGGCCCATCTCAGGAAGATTCCGGGGATGAATATCACGCATGCCTCTAGGAGGTCTGTCCTGGGCCGTAGAGAGGAAAGTATTGCCCAGGAGAAGGCGGAGGAGTTACAGGCGGATGATTTCACGGAGTTTTCGGACTCTCCGATTTCGTCGCATGTACGCATGGTTCCAAAGCCGGATGGAGCGCTGAGGTTTTGTGTGAATTGCTATCGGGCTAACAAGATCATCGAGGGTGAGCGGTACCCGCTGCCCAAGATCGATGACTGTATGCGCAAGTTAAAACACGCAAAATTTTACTCGGTATTGGACCTCAAGAATGGGTTCTGGCAGATCCCGCTCAGCAGAAAGAGCAGGTGGCTTACGGCGTTTGTAGTGGGAATGACGCTATACCAATGGAAGGTATTGCCAATGGGTTTGAGGAACTCACCGGGCATATTTCAGGCAGCGATGCAGAAAATGCTCGGACGACAGTTTGAGGATAAACGGGCAGGTGGGTTTATGGAGAAATGTGGACAGAGGGCGAAGGATTACGCTTTCTGTTACATAGATGATATTATTATCTACTCCAATACCATGGAGGAACACCTGGCCCATATACAGGATGTTTTCCGACGGGTGAGAGAGTTTGGTCTCAAGGTGAACTTGGACAAGTGCCAGTTTGCCACCCGGCAGGTTACATACTTAGGATATGATATCTCGAACGGGACAGTAGCGATTGCGGCTAAGAAGAGGGATGCTGTGGAAGGCATTAAGCGGCCTCAGACGCGGTCGGAGTTGTTCTCCTTCATTGCGCTTGCGCAATATTACAGTCAGTTGTTTCCAAATTGGTCGGAGACGGTCAAACCGTTAAGAGAGCTGTACTTGAAAGGCGACATGCGAGAATGGACGTCTAAACAGGAGGAGACGTTCGAGTTCATTAAGGAAATGTTGACTCGTGATCCCAAGTATAACAAGGATTGCATCTTGATGATGCCGGATGTGGATAAGCAGTATGTGCTGGACACCGATGCGTCTAAGTATGCGATCGGGGCGGTCCTACAGCAATACGATGACAAAGGGGTCTTACGGCCGATCATGTATTTGAGCCGGAAGCTCAACAGGGCGGAACAGAACTACTGTACAAGGCAGAGGGAAGCCTTGGCGGTGGTTTGGTCGTTTATAAGACTCAGGGAATACTTGTGGGGGTCGAGGGACATCGTGGTAAGAACGGACCACCAGAACCTTATGTGGTTGATGACGAACGATTGCACGGGCAGGCTGGCCAGATGGCGGGCTTTGCTATCGTGCTATGACTTCACCGTCAAGTACATTCCCGGCATGAAGAATATTGTGGCCGACTCTTTGTCAAGAGTCAATTACTCAACTCCATCCGCATGTCTGGCTGCGATGCAGCAGATGGACGAGTTTGAGGACTTGGCATTGAGGACGGATCAAAAGGATATCTTGCCGGCGAACATGGTCTTCTATGCTAATAAGGCTCACCCGGGGTCTAGCAGAAAGGAGCCTAGGGTGATGGAGGCAAAGAGGGGGGAATATAGGAAGGTCATGATGACTCAGTTGGAACGGGAGGTTGGCCAAACAGAGTGCTGTACGGAGCATTTTGTAGAGGAGGCCGTGCAACGCCTGAAGGAATACGAGGCCGATAAAGCCGCTATTCTGGATGAGGATAAGGCGGAGCATGAGTGCTATTGTTGCCAGGGGCACGCGGCACCGGCCGTCCGAACCTACGTGGAAGACCCGGGCGTGGAAACGGCTCCAGAGCCGGAGGTGGCCTCTACAGAGCCGGTGAGGGCTTCGGAGGGGTCGGGGCCGGATTCCAGGCCTCAAGTGGGAATTCAGGTAGAGGACGGTACAGTGCGTATCGCGTCAGTGGAAGCATGGAGGCAATGCCAGAGGGCCGATAATGGGTACAAGGACTTGATCCAGTACTTTTTGGCGGGATGAGTTGTTGTTGACGGAGAAAATCCGGTCACAGCTCAAGACTCTGGCATGGAAGGATGGCCTCCTGTGGTACACAGGCAAGACACCGGAGACGGCCAAGAACCCAGAAAAGTGGGTCTTATGGGTCCCAGCCAAATTGAGGCAGATGATCTACGTAGCGTCACACGTAGTCCCGTTGGTTAATCACCCGGGGGTACAGAGGACGCAGTGATTATCAAGAGGCAATTCTGGTGGGAAGGGATGGATAAGTTCATTAAGAAGAGGGTCAAGGGCTGCACGACCTGTCAGATGAACAAGAAACACCCAGTGGAAGGGAAAATCCCGGTTGGAAAATTTACACTGCTGGAAAGGCTCTTTGAGTTCCTGCATGTGGACCACGTGGGGCCGTTGCCGCCGGTGGGGCCGGCGAAGGATAGGTTCTTGATGACGGTCATTGATAGGGCGAGCAATTACGTCTGGGCGATACCAGTGCCGGACACGATGGCGGAGACGACAGCCAGGGAGCTGATCGATCGGATCCTATGTGTGGTAGGGGTCCCCAAGACGATTTGCTCAGATAAGGGGCCAGCCTTTGACAACGAGCTGATGGAAAGGCTCGCGAAGTATTACGGGGTCCACTGGCAGTACGTTACACCGTACAAACCGAGGGCTAATGGCAAGATCGAGCGGGTACATAGGCCGCTCAAGTCGGCTCTAAGGACCTACTGCAAGAAGAGTCAGCTCTTGAGGGAGGTGGTCCCAAGCTTTGTGTTCGCAATGAACGCGATGCCATCGAAAGCTCTTGGAGCGGGGGCGGAATGTAGATCCCCGTATCAGGTGGTGTACGGGCAGAAGCCGGTGATACCCCAACACTTGGTATATCAGGATGCACCTGCGCTGGCGCTGGACGAGGATGAGCTCTGGGGGTTCGTATGCGGGTCTCGATGGAGGCCATGCAAGCGGTGCGGCAAGCAAGGCTGGCGGAACAGACTCGCCAGCTAAGCAAAGAACCCTTGGAGCAGGACTTGTCTATGGTGACGTACAAGCCAGGGGACATTGTCATGTTGTACTACCCACAGGTTCCGAAGGGCATATCATCGAAGATGTTTGTGCACTGGAAGGGGCCCTATCAGGTGGTGCAGCAGACAGGGCCGTTTAACTATCGGATAAGAGGCAGGGGGGAGAACAGATTGTTAATTTTCGACGCCTCATTAAGTACGATCCGTTCTTAATGGAAAACGAGACGCTCCAGGAAGCGCTCGTCAGGGAAAAGGGAGAGTTTCAAGACCCTCCTAAGTTGGTAACGGATAAGGAACCCGATGGTGGGAAGCCCGGGGACCGGAAGGGCCAGGGGGAGAGGAAGGCACGGGCCCCTGAAGAGGGCGTCGGCCGGGGAAGCTCCAAAAGGCCTGAGGTCGGGGGGAAGGGGTCAGATGCGAGTCGCAAGCCACCCACAGAGGCGGCGAAGCGGGCGGCGGATTATGATCTGATTTACTCGGAACCAGGAAGTAGACCGGGGAAGCGTAGGAAAACGGAAGTGCAGGCGGAGCCGGAGGAGCCTATTGAGCCCTCGCAGGTGGATGTCAAGCACAAGTTATGGAAGGAGGGTAATAAGACACTGGGGATGAACTGGGTTCTGAATCAGTTCTATCTTGTCAGACCCCCAACTAGATTCGTTGCAAAGGGGGACAAGGGTACTCTTTTTGTAATGAAGGTAGTGGGACTGGCGAAGGACTCGAGGAAGACTCGATCGTCGGAAAGTGCTCATAAGAACCTTCCGCCTATGCTGCAGTTCTACCGGTCTTGGGATAAAGATACGGTTGACAACCGGATGTACCGCGAGTATGTCCCGGTGTGGTGGGATGCTGCAAATAGGGAAGTATGGGATGCCAAGGTAGATCCGGCCTCACGGAAGGCGGACAGGGATCACGAGGCATGGACCATATCGGCGTGGCCGAGGGGAGTGTTTGATTGCCCCTTCAAGTTACACGATGGGCACATTCCGCAGAAGATTTGGGACATGCTCAAACAGAGCGGGGTGGACTTAAGGCTAATCGGGGGTGCACACGCTACCGAAACGGTGCGGGGGAAGAAGCATCCGAGCCAGTAGGGAGGAAACATCCGGAAGGGGTGAAGGAAGAAGGAATTGGAATTCGGGTCGGGGAAAAGGGAAGTTGGGCGCACATTGACCATAGTGTGTGGGAAATTTGTACTGGGGGTCCTACTCAACATTAAAACTTTACGAACACGGTACGGGAGAGGAACTCGGCGAGAAGGCCATCGTCGTTTTAAGGGCTGGACTTTGGGGTCCGGTCAATTCGGACTTCAGGGCCAAGGCACCATTCACATTTGACGGAGTAGACAGGGTCTGGTTGGTGGTCGGTCAGACTATGGGACTGTGACTTCGGGGAAATCGCGCGCGTAGGGTTGAAGACGTGAGCTGGTCGAGTGTCAGATTCACGATCTTCGGGCAACAATAAGTCTCGGAACTTAGCCCACATGAAGCACAAGCCTATAATCCGTTGGATGGCTCTTGATAAGATTTGATCAGGGGTCGAGCTAGGTAGCTCTTGGGGTGGTGGACAGTCGGGTGGGATTCCCCAAAAAGCCGGTACTGACGAGATTATACGAGATGTAGTCTCCGTTGGTATTACTCCGGAATTGAGATCCGAGCGATCTCAAAGGAGGGGAAAGGAGTGCTATGTAACACCCACGGTATACTACATCGTTTTTACGCTATTAGGGCTTTACGGGAATTTACTCTTGGAAGTAATTCTTGTTATTAAATGTATTTTAAGATGAATTCTTATACATTTCCGGTTCTGATTAATTTATTCGGTTTTAATGTTGTATTAGGATAAGGAATATGGGAGAAAAGCTAGGAAGCTTGGATCCCATAGGACCTTAAAATCTAGATTTTACACTTGACCGTTTACTGGCGTGGAGAAGGTTTTTGGGATGCAGATTACAGTATTGTGTAGCATCCATATTGATTAATCTCCCACATTAATGGCGTTGACCCGATCCTTCTACAGCACATGTAGTAACCGTTTGAAGTTTTGGAAAAAAAGTCACGGAATTTCCGTGAAATTTAGCCTTTTTCCAGTGACTGGGAATTTATGGCTAAATAAGGGAAAATGCACTTATGGGTTGTTGTTTAGGGTATGTTTTGGCATTTGTGCAGGTTACGGACGTAACGCATCGTGTCAGATGACCCGGTCATAGGGACACTCCGGTTTGACAGGTGTTTTCCCTTTGGCTTGTTGTTTGGGTTCATATCTGGCTTCCCTTTCTACTCTTGAAGTGGAAACTAGCCTTGAACCTGTTGTGTTCAGTTTTTATTAAATTCCTTTTTATTCCTTTGAGCTCGTAAGGGTAGACCTCCGGTCACAATACACACTTGTAACTCAGGCTGCTAGAAATTCAAATTTTTTTAAACTTTTTTTGTTTAACACTAATAGTTAAAATACATTAAAATCTTTCATTTTCATGCTACTCTCATCAATTTTCACAACCTTTAGACTTAATTTGCATGTTTAACGCGCACTTTATTTTGTCATGCGCATACACATAGACAAGAGTAAGTTCAGGTATGAACAATCAATCAAGATAAGAAATTCAAAGTTACATTGCGTTTTGTTTATGCTGATTAAAGTAGATTTAATAGATTTTTGAGAATTGGCGAAGATGCTTCCAGGTTAGGTATTGGGGTAATGGTATAGTCCCACATAAAGTTATTTTTCAAATTATATTTTAATATTACAACGGAAGGAGGATTTTAAACCATTTCTGGTAAACCTCTGTACACCACTCGAGTGGATCAAGTTGAAAGTAAGTTAAGCGTTGATATTAAGTTCGCCTAGATCCTATCGAATAATTGACGTTCCCGGCGGCCGCATGGCTGCCAGTTACACTAACTAGAACGTGAAAGCACTCATCAAAATACGTCACTCACCGTGGCACCGTACAAATCTCACATTCAGCAAGATGAGGAGCAGGCACTGCCTGCATTCGTTTGATCGGTCCATTAATCCTTCACGTTGTATCTTTATTGACCATGATCGTTGAGCGGCTCCTCCTTCCTTAGTCGTCAAGGTCCACGTCAAAGCGCTGGTAAATGTCTTTGGTTGTGACCCCGTCCAATTCAGCTATCTTCCCAAAGAGCATCTGCGCCACGTCTTT
>WBZZ01003312.1:100000-110000 GCA_019918135.1 Paulinella micropora
AGGTGCTATGGTCACGCCTGGCTAAGCAAGGAAGGAAGGAAGGAAGCAACACAAGAAGTAAGGATGAGATTATTGGATCGACGGATGGATTAAAATATGGAATAATGTTGACGAGCGGAACCTGATATTCTTTAAATTTGGTTGGCGGATAAATTGAGATATGGAATGAGGCTGACTTGAGGAATCTGATATTAATTACTGAGTTCACTGACGCCGGATTAAGGTACGCATGAGGTTGAAACAGGAACATGTTTCACAGAATGGGGGATGAAATTCAATCTGGAAAATGCTGTGCAAGGTTACGGAATGGGGAATGAATCGGGAGCATAAGTCACGGAATGGGGAAACTGACAACACGTAATAAGGTTTGGGAATATGCATCACTTGAATATTATGACGTATACTCACGGTATCTCGGGACTGGCAGGTGTTATAACAGACCCGAACGATAAGCTGCTTCGGGTGGAGGGAGAGACGGTGAAAGGAAAATGGAAGGACAAATGGGAGATAGGGGCGACACACACGTTTCGAATTCGACAGAGGTGACGGGGAAATGAAGGGGGGTGGTTGTATGAGGAATTTGAGGAGCCTATACAGACAAGGCAACCTTTCATGTGGATGCAAGACCGGTGGGATGGAACTTGTCAAGGCAGTTGTGCCACAAGCGGACTACCGGAATATAAAGGACGTAACGAGTGAAATAAGGAAGGAAAGGAGGAGACGATGCGATGGACATTGGCAAGAGAAAAGGAGATAAGACAGGAGAATCTGAAGAGAGTTTTCGGCGAGGGGGAAGTTGGAGGAAGCAGGGGGGAAAGGACAGGACACAAAGTGGGATGACACACCTGTTCGGATGTTGCCGGGCTATACACAGGAGAACAACTGAGTGATTACAGGAGGAGATTGGGATGGGAGGAAAAGATACGGAAGACGGTGGCAGAGAAGACGAAACAGAGATTATACTGCATGGCAGGAGCAATGTTACAAAATATTAGGGGGGGGGGGGTACAGAACAACTCGCGGAACTAGGGTGATAATTGATCAATCGCAGTGGGGGCCAATGAAGTTTGTATGGTTACATACGGCTATCAGCTTGCCAGAGGGATGAAAGAGGCGGCAAGGGGCATCATGCAAGGATGCAAAGGTGGCAAGGAATCAGTGCATGGTATATATGGGTAACGGAGATGGAAAAGGGCGAGGCCGCGGAGGAATAGAATATTTGGTGCCATGGCGGCAAGGGCGTTTACACAACGAACGGTAGAGGAGGCGAAAAGGTTGGGTACCAAGGTGAGGGTACGCACGATGGGTGCAGGGCATTCCGGATAATACTGATTAAGTCAGAGGGGGAATAAGGGAGTCGGAGATGGAACGGGAAATAAAGTTTGCGACGGACTTGGCCTGGGCCTGCGATGAGGGCTGGGAGGAGAGTCCAGAGACGGTGGCGGACGTCACTGTGTCGGTAAGGTTGCAAGGTTTGACTTGGGAAGAGCGGGCGGAAGCGAGTTCAGGCGACTTATGGGAGCGGGAAAGGAAGGGCTGTGACAGGAGACAAGGAACAAGAACGGAATTGAAAGAGAAACAAGATAAAAAGGGGCGAGGGGATTATGTATGAATGGAAATGGGGACGACGAGCACAACGGCCAGAGGATCCCCGGAGTGGACACGTGAGGGGGCAACGTTAACGGGAGACCACAGAGGGAAAGGGGGCACGATGGGGGAATCTGTCAACACGAAGACAAAGACTGAAGGCAAAAACTGGTACCGCTTGGGAGTGTGGGGAACACCACGGGGTTCAAGTGGTAGAAAGGCGGGGGAAATAGGACACGATAAGGGGGGGAAGGGGTTATACAGTGACATAAATGGGGGAGCCATCATGGCACACAAATGCGAACGACATGGGATGTATTGTGTGGATGTCTGCATTTGGTGCAATAGTTTCATGATTCCTAGCTTTGGATGACGCAATTATTGGGGGAAGAAAACTATGGGAAGGAGGAAAAGGAAATGGAAGAACAGGCCCGGGGGCCACAAGATGGTGCTAAGGGAAAGAACGGGGAGGAGACATGGAGGGGATTAGTGGATGGAAAAAGACTGAGTTGGATCAGGATAGGGAAAGGCATTTACGACAAGACGGCACGTTATAGGGGGAAAATATGTGGAGGCACGATAGCTTTTTCGCAAGGACAAGCTTAGCGGCTAATAATGGCCTGGTGGATGCCAAGGAGTTATATGTACGATGGGCTCCGGTGGCAGAGGTAAGGGAAAGACAGGAAGAGAAAAGGCATCGAAAAGGGAGGAAAGCCGGGATGTAAACGGAAACATGACAGGGAAGTTGGCGGAAGGGGGAATGGTGCGATTGTCGGACCAGAGGCACACAGTGATGATGCCGCTCAGGAAGAGATGCCTTCAGGAAAGGAAGGCAGAAGTATGGGGGATAATTGGTTGCGATACCTCGAACAACGGAACGGCGGAGTTCCCGAGTGCACAACGATGATACGCTGTATCAAAACGACTTGGATCGCGCCACGGAAGCCAAACGGGAGGCGGCATGTTGGGAACGGAAGAAGGCTATCCGCCATGGCAGGTGGCAGGGGGACTGGGCAAGATGTTCCCGTCAGAAGAGCTGGTCTGGTCGGAACATTTCAACAACCAAAACATCGCGCGATATGAATGGCGGCGCAAGGACAAAGCTCATATTATAATGCGGCGGGGTGTCCTCAGCGTGGAAAAGGGGGTGGTGGACGACGTGGCGGACGCGGGGGACGCGACTACGGGGGATACCAGCGGTAGGCGGAAACACAGCCGGAAATGGCTGAAACGGTGCTTATTTCAGGGGCGGCGGCGGGATTGCCGGAACGCCAGGGAGCGACGGGAGGGGGAGCACCCACGCAGTCGGGTAGGATGATATCTGTGGACGATATGGAAAAGGAACATGAACAGAGGAATGGTATATTTGAACAGGAACGGGCTCCGCGGGAGGAGGAAGCGTGACCGCGGCGGCATTACGGCGCGGATGACGTCATGATAATTGGGGAAAGCAAAACAGAGGAACGTCGGCGAGAGGCTCGCTCGGCACGGCAACGGATCGACAGGGCGGGATACGGCAGCCCGGATCGGGGGATGGTCAAGGAACGCCATTCCATCGATCTGACTTGGGAATGACAAGAAAACGGATGAGAGAGAAAGAAGAAAGAAAGGGGGATAGGGAACACGACAAACGGCGAAGGCAGAGGAGCGGACTTGTGAGGGGGGAACAGGTGAAGGGAAACAGGGGAATGAGGAAGAGAATAAGGGGGATACAAGCCATACTATTAGGGGGGACAAGGAAATAAAGGGGGATGAGGGTAGCAAGGAGGACGAGGGAATCGCGGCGGACGCGATGGACCAAGGGAATAGGTCTGTGGATAAGCATCTCGGCCGGGGGCCGGAAAGGAATTTGGGACCCACTGGAAGGAATAACGGGGAGGAACGGGACCGGGACCGTTTCCTCCTCCAGACTCACTAGAAGATCGGTGCACGGACAGGATCTTTAAGTCCTAGGAAAGAGGTTAATTCAATTAAAAAAGAATTCAATTAAAAGAGCTGACTTCCCTTTAGCCTACACGAAGTTGGCGATCAAACAACTAGGGGGGGAGGAAGTCATTGGGAATGACACGATGGCGGTGATCAGTGTGATCGGAAAACACTTTCAGGACAAATATGGGGGACAGCCGTGGTATCGGCAAGCGTTACGGCGAATGCAGGGATGGGTGAATGGGGTGTCGGGCTCGACGCCACTAACAGGAACGATGCTATTCACGTTTCGTCTTTCGGATGATTCGATATATACGCATAAGTTCTGGGTGGTACCGGCGTACACGGGAGGATTATTATGCGCACACATATCGATTGTGCTGGGGGAATTGTGAGATATAGTACGGGCGAGAATGCACTGGTATATAAGCTGGTAGCATGGTCGGCGGATGACGACCCGCAAGGAAACAAGGACGGATGGACCGCTGGTGATTTCACGGTGGCAACGGTAGAGTTGTCGAAGGAGACGGCGGCCGACGAAGCGGCACGCGAGGTTTTCGCGGTTGGGGATCCTCAGGAAACGGAGGAGGAAAGAACGTCGGAGGATGAGTGGACGCCTGACAGATTAGCCGCATTTGCGGTTGGACCAGTTGAGGGAACAACGGAAACTGGCGATGGATGGGTTTCCAGTACATGGGCGCAATTTGGGGTACCAGCACAAGGAAATGGATGGCAGGACGTTGCCAAGGGCCCAGTATGTGGTTTGTAACGTGGCGAAACCTAGTAATACGATTTTTTTAAAAGCTCGACAAGGCTTTACAATTGACACTGAGAACTAGGAGAAGTAGAGGGAAGGGGGAGGAGGGAGGGGGCGCAGCAAGAAAGTTCAGAAAAAATTCTTTTATTAAAGCTCGACTGTGTTGCACTTGACACTGAAAACGATGAGAAGGAGAAGGAAGAGACAGGGGAGGGGGAAGAACAAATTATCTCTTATCCCCCCCCTCCCTTCTGAGAACAGGGGGCGGGAGAGGGAAAGGCAGGGAGCGCGCCGAGAAAGTGTAAACTTTTTTAATTAAAGCTTGACAAAGTCTTACACTTGGCACAGAGAACTAGGAGGGGGAGAGGGAAGAGGCAGGGAGAAGCACACCCCCCCCCCCCTCCCCCCCATCCAAGGAGAGAAAAGAGGGAGAGGGGCGCGCCAGCAAAAGAATTCTTTTATTGAAGCTCGACGGTTTTACACTTGGGCACTGAGAACTAGGAGAGAAAGAGGGAAGGGGCAGGGGAGGGAGAATCACGAATTGTCGTATCCCCTTCCCTCTCCCACTCTTAGTTCTCAGTGCTAAGTGTAAGACTTTGTCAAGCTTTTTAATAAAAAATTCTTTTTTTTAGTGCTCTCTCCTCGGGGGGGGGGGGGGTGATATGGTCAAATTTGGGAGTGATATAGCTAGAAAAGGTAGTTCTACCGGAACAACTTGGAAGCACTGCCTTTTCTGGCCGTATCATAAACAGCAAAATTTAGCTCCAAATGAACTGGCTGCTCCGGTCTCTTAGAAAGGTAACATATGTTTTCCCGCGGAAAAAACCGCGCGCCAAAATTTTTTGTTGTTGCGCAAATGGGGCGATGAGCCCATCATGGCTGACTCGGTGGCAGGGATAAAGAAAGCGTTGAAGAATCGGATTTCTCATGGGGACTTCACGATCGTACTGCCGGTGGGCAGGCGAACGGAAATGTGGTGGTACAATATCGAGGATTTCCTGGTTCAGGACCCGATACCAATACCGAGCCGGACACAAAAGCTCGTTATAGCGTGTAGGATGGGATCAAGGCAGGCGGCAAGGAAGTATCGGCAGGAACTCCTTGGCCGGGACCTGGCGGTGATCCGAAATGAGGCATTCACCCATGTCTCTGGGGTATACCACAGAACACACGCGACCCAGTACGCCATTATGATCGACCAATTGGCGAGGTATGCGGATCAGGAGAAACAAACACCCACATTATATCGGTCTCGGGCAGGGTTTGATGAGGATGACATGGAAGCCTCGGTGGATGATATAGCCGGGAAGGCTACGGACGAGCAGATCAAGGAGGAAACGGATAAGGCACGGGAGGCCTTGCGGGTGCAAGCTAAACAATGGCAGGGGAGCGAGAAGTCCAAGGAGGACGTGCTCGCGATCATGGACGAGCACATCGAGGTTTTTGGGCCTGTGGAAGGGGGATCGGTCAAACACCATACGGCGGTGTTTCACAGGTAAATGGGATAGGAAGTGCCTGGGCGGCCTTCGCGACTCAGCTACCACGAAGACAGGATCGCCAAGGAAATGAAGGCGGAACTGTTGGAAAAGGGGTTGATAGAGGCCCGGTTATCGGAATACTCTTCGCCGGTGCGGATGGCGCCGAAGCCGGATGGCACATTGCGAATGTGCATAAACTATTGGAAGATCAACCAGATCATAAAGAAGATCCAGACGCCGGTTCCGGATGTACGGCAGGGAGTGGAAGTGCTGCGAAAGGCGAAGATATACTCCACTTGGATCTGAAGAGTGGTTTCTGGCAAATATCATTGGCAGAAGAGAGCCAATACCTCACGGCCTTCATGGTTGGAATGACGACCTATGTATGGAAGGTCTTGCCGATGGGGCGCAAGGTTGCTCCGGGAATTTTCCAGAAGGCGATGACTGAGATGCTGGGGGCGAAGTTCCGCGATGACGAGTTTGCTTTTAAGCATGGCGATACGTCCACGTACGCCTTTGCGTATCTGGATGATGTCATAATATACTCTAACTCCGTGGAAGAGCACATGGAACACCTCAGGGATATCATGAGGACGGTTAAGGCATTCGGGTTTCGTCCATGCCAAGAAGTGCTATTTCATGCAAAAACGGATTCAATATTTGGGATACGATATTGAGAACGGAACATGCACAATCGCGGCTAAGAAGATGGAAGCATTGGAGGCAATGTCGATGCAGAGGAGTAAATCGGATCTACACTCGTTCCTGTCTTGGGCGCAATATTATGGAGAGTTTATCCCGAATTTTGCCAATCGGGCGGAGCCCATACGGAAGCACATGAAGAACTTCAAGGGGGACTGGGCAAATTCGGATGAGTGGGGGCAAGACGTCTAGGATGCCATAAAGGACTTGCGGGGTACAATCCTGAAGGATCCGTTTACGGAGGACGGAACAGTACTGAGGTTGCCAGACTTCAACGCACCTTTTATCCTGGATACGGACGCGTCGGCGTACGCGATAGGGGGGGTTGCTACAACAGGTGGACGGCAAGGGACGGCTACGGCCAGTGATCTTTCTTAGTCCGACCGGCGAATGCCGAATGCGGCAAGGCAATATTGCACGAGGCAGCGGGAAGCTTTGGCTATTGTCTGCGGATTCAAACGATTAAGAGAATACCTGTGAGGGGCGAAGGGCACGAAGGTGAGGACGGACTATAACAAACTGCGGTGGTTGATGTCGCAAGACCAGACGGGACGTCTGGCACGGTGGCAACAGGAGTTATCGGAGTAAGATTTCCAGGTAGAGCACATCAAGGGAAAGGAGAACTTTTTGGCTAATCATCAGTCGAGGTCGGGCGGAAGGGAGGAGGCAGGTGCTCCTCAAGGTAAGGGGGAGGGGGAACCGGAAAAGCGCCAGGTACCGGAGGTATTCACGGTCAAGCCGGCATGGGATGGGGACCAGAGAAGGGGGATGAACCTAACACGATTTGGGTTCACCATGGCGGCGGCGGTATTGACGGTTTGGGGGTACATGGATTTGGAAAGATAGAGAAGGAAGCGGGTTTTGAGGATAAGAAGCCGATAAATGGCATGTTATATGCGGCGGAAATGTCGGCGGCATACAAGTTTCGGACGACCGGAGACATGGGGAAACAGGAATGCGACAGGGACCTTCGGCTTTATGAGGCGGCTCACATTAATCCGCGGGAATGCGGTGAGGAACATGGGGACCAATACGCGAGGGACAACCTCGAGGAGTACGAATGGAACGCGGCATTGAACAAGGAGAGGACACCGGAGGAATAGGAGAGGCCATGCTTTCCATGGCGGCAGTTGCCGATGGTGGGCAACATTATCGTTTGGGATAAGAAGGACGAGGAGCAGCAGCGGCAGGAGCCGGTGGGCTTCAATATGTTGGAAAAGACGCACCCTAGTAGGGTGGCGCTGGATTTGGAAACGGATACACAAATCAGGTTTGCTTCGGTGGATAAACTTCGGAGTCTGACAAGTGAGGCAAAGGAATTCCAGGCGTTAATGCAGCACGTGAAAAACCCAACGCCGGAAACGCGCACCGAGGCGGTGAAAAGGCAGCTAAAGACGCGCACGTACTCGGATGGGTTGATCTAGTATATGGGAACGGACGGCAGATACAGGGATGATCCGGAACGGTGGACAGTATGGGTACCGCCGGCGTTGCGGCATGCCATACTGATCGGGGCACATAACTGCCCGCTGCAAAGCCATCCGGGGCTGGAAAGGATGAAATGGTCCTTGGCAAGGAAGTTCTACTGGGGCAATATGGGCAGAGACGTCGAGAGATTTATCAACGGCTGCGCATCATGTCAGCGGGCTAAGACGCCTTACGATGCAAACAAAGGGCTGCTCGGGCAATACGAGGTCACGAGCGAGATTTTCGAGACGGTGCACATCGATTACGTGGGGCCACTGCCGGAGGCAGGGGATGGGGGATTCAAATATATCCTTACGGTTATCGATCGGGCGTCCAATTACGTGATCACGGTGCCCACGAAGGATGACACCAAGGAAACAACTGCTAAGGCACTCATCGACTGTGTCTTTAGCTGGATTGGAGTTCCGAGGAAGATCATTTCGGATCGGGGGAGTTCGATCATCAATTGGGTCTCGAACGAGCTGAGTGCGTACTTTGGGTTTCAATGGAACTATGTCACGGTTTATAACCCGATGGCTAATGGCAAGATCGAGCGGATGCACAAAACTATAAAGGCGTCGTTGAAGATATACTGTCAGAATAACCAGAAGGTCTGGCCGGAAACGGTACATGCTTTCGCGTTTGCGGTTAACAACCTGGGGTCTTCGTCTTTCGGAGGGCATGTTCGGCTTTGAGGGCATGTTCGGCTTTGCCCGAATCAGTTGGTACACGGAAGGGTGTTGAACACACCTACGGATGTCCTGAAGCAGACGGTGCTCTATGAGCCAACGGAATTGATGGCGTGCCGTTTGAGAGCGATTGCGGAGGCGGAACACATTGTACGGAAGCAGCTGGAGGCTGCCATGCGCTGCAAGGATGACAGGGAGCATTGTTACAGAAGTTCCGACACGTCGAGTTCAACGTGGGGGGCACGGTCTTATTATACGTCCCGAGCGTCCCGGTGGGGGTGTCGGTGAAGTTATATGAAAAGTGGCAGGGACCATATCAGGTGGTGCAGCAGACAGCAGCGTACAATTACAAAATCCGTCATCAACGGACGAGCAAGAAACAGATTGTACATGTGCGGCGGTTGGTCAAATTCTCACCGTTCTTGTTGGATTACGAGACGGACGCGCAGGCGTTGGCGCGTACGGTGAATGACTGGGGCAATCCGACACATTTGCTTACTCGTTCGCAGCGGGCGGAGGAGATTGCGAGGTTAACGGAACAGCTCTCGTATGAGCGGGAGGAGGAGGTGAAACAGAGGTTGCGGGATGCAATCGCGGAACTGGAAACGGGCTCTCATGAAAGGGCATCAAGAAGACAATGGCAGGGGGGGAATGACGCGGACAACAAGGAGGAAGTCAAGAAGAGGCAGGAGGAGTCGAGTGGCGCGATAGGGGCGCCACTGCAGGAAGCGAAGAAGGAGGAGAAAGGAAAGGAGGAGAAGCAAGGGGCGCAGCCGGCCCTTCCGCGGCCACCTCCAGAGGGACAGGACAGGAGCGGGCGGCGGCCACAGGCGGAGAAGTGGTTGAAGGGCCCGGTCAAGATTGATAACATTCACTGGCGGGTGGGCAAGTTCTACCTGATAGGCCGGCGGCCAGGGAGGTTGCGGACGACACGATGGACGACTTTTACGTCCTGCGGATACTGAAGGTTGGAGGGCGCACAAGGTCAAAGGCGGCGGCGGGCATTGCTCCGGTAATGCAGTTTTGGAGGAGTGGTGATGAGACGAATTTGGAAAAGGGCCGCCGGGTTAGTCCAGTTTTTTTGGAGAACTGGGAGCAAAAGCGGGAAACATGGGATGTGAGTATCCAGTTGGACGACAAGGACCACACACCTTATACAGTACAGTCGAGACCCAGGTTGGTCTTAGACATGCCGTTCGACCTCACAGAGGATTGGCGTATCCCCACCGTCGTATGGGATGAGGTGGAGGAGGCAGGCCTGCCCTTCGAAATTATCGGGGCACCACCGGCAGCGGTGAGGTCGAGGGGGAAGAAGCGTCCCTCGGGGCCGGAAAAGAAATGAGAGAGAAAAGAAGATGAGAGCGAGAGAAGGAGATGAAAGAGAGAGAGAGAGA
>WBZZ01003312.1:145000-147500 GCA_019918135.1 Paulinella micropora
AACATACATTACCTTCAATGTGGTGGTCGTTGTTGAGGTGGTTGGATCATACATACATAACATACATAACATACGTAACATAACATGCATTACCTTCAATGTGATGGTCGTGGTTGAGGTGGTTGGATCATACATACATAACATACATAACATACGTAACATAACGTACATTACCTTCAATGTGATGGTTGTGGTTGAGTTGGATCATACATACATAACATACATAACATAACATACATTACCTTCAATGTGATGGTTGTGGTTGAGGTGGTTGAATCATACATACATAACATACATAACATACATAACATAACATACATTACCTTCAATGTGATAGTTGTGGTTGAGGTGGTTGGATCATACATACATACATACATACATACATACATACATACATACATACATACATACATAACGTACATAACATAACATACATTACCTTCAATGTGATGGTTGTGGTTGAGGTGGTTGGTTCATACATACATACATAACATAACATACATTACCTTCAATGTGATGGTTGTGGTTGAGGTGGTTGGATCATACATACATAACATAACATACATACCTTCAATGTGATAGTTGTTGAGGTGGTCGGATCATACATACATACATACACATACATAACATACATAACATAACATACATTACCTTCAATGTGATGGTTGTGGTTGAGGTGGTTGGATCATACATACATACATACATACATACATAACATACATAACATAACATACATTACCTTCAATGTGATGGTTGTGGTTGAGGTGGTTGGATCATACATACATACATACACATACATAACATACATAACATAACATACATTACCTTCAATGTGATGGTTGTGGTTGAGGTGGTTGGATCATACATACATACATACATTACATACATAACATAACATACATTACCTTCAATGTGATGGTTGTGGTTGAGGTGGTTGGATCATACATACATAAACATACATTACGTAACATAACATACATTACCTTCAATGTGATGGTCGTTGTTGAGGTGGTTGGATCATACATACATACATACATACACATACATACATACATACATACACATACATAACATACATAACATAACATACATTACCTTCAATGTGATGGTTGTGGTTGAGGTGGTTGGAACATACATACATAACATACATAACATACATAACATAACATACATTACCTTCAATGTGATGGTTGTGGTTGAGGTGGTTGGATCATACATACATTCATACACATACATAACACAACATACATTACCTTCAATGTGATGGTCGTGGTTGAGGTGGTTGGATCATACATACATACATAACATACATTACCTTCAATGTGATGGTTGTGGTTGAGGTGGTTGGATCATACATACATAACATACATAACATAACATACATCACCTTCAATGTGATGGTTGTGGTTGATGTGGTTGGATCATACATACATACATACACATACATAACACACATAACATAACATACATTACCTTCAATGTGATGGTTGTGGTTGAGGTGGTTGGATCATACATACATACACATACATAACATACGTAACATAACATACATTACCTTGAATGTGATGGTTGTGGTTGAGGTGGTTGGATCATACATACATACATACATACCATAACATAACATACATGACCTTCAATGTGATGGTTGTGGTTGAGGTGGTTGGATCATACATACATACATACATACATAACATACATAACATAACATACATTACCTTCAATGTGGTGGTCGTTGTTGAGGTGGTTGGATCATACATACATAACATACATAACATACATAACATAACATACATTACCTTCAATGTGATGGTCGTTGTTGAGGTGGTTGGATCATACATACATAACATACATAACATACATAACATAACATACATTACCTTCAATGTGATGGTTGTGGTTGAGGTGGTTGGATCATACATACATACATAACATACGTAACATAACATACATTACCTTCAATGTGATGGTCGTTGTTGAGGTGGTTGGATCATACATACATAACATACATAACATAACATACATAACCTTCAATGTGATGGTTGTGGTTGAGGTGGTTGGATCATACATACATACATAACATACGTAACATAACATACATTACCTTCAATGTGATGGTCGTTGTTGAGGTGGTTGGATCATACATACATAACATACATAACATAACATACATTACCTTCAATGTGATGGTTGTGGTTGAGATGGTTGGATCATACATACATACATAACATACGTAACATAACATACATTACCTTCAATGTGATGGTCGTTGTTGAGGTGGTTGGATCATAGATACATACATAACATACGTAACATAACATACATTACCTTCAATGTGATGGTCGTTGTTGAGGTGGTCGGATGAGAGGGCTTCGGACGTGGCCGTAGCTGAGATAGATAGATAGATAGATAAATCACCTATTGAACCCATGCATGTATATGAATGTATGTATGTATGTATGTATGTACGTACGTATGTATGTATGCATGTATGTATGTATGT
>WBZZ01003312.1:157500-160000 GCA_019918135.1 Paulinella micropora
AGATAAATAGCTAGATAGGTAGGTAGGTAGGTAGGTAGGTAGGTAGGTAGGTAGGTAGATAGAATAATGTAGACAAGGTACGAGAGAAGGCTAAGACAGGCGAGGAGGGCACCTAGGCCATCGTGACAAAAGATAGATAAATAGCTAGATAGGTAGGTAGGTAGGTAGGTAGGTAGGTAGGTAGATAGGTAGGTAGGTAGGTAGGTAGGTAGATAGATAATGTAGACAAGGTACGAGAAGAGGCTAAGACAGGCGAAGAGGGCACTTAGCCATCGTAACAAAAGATAAATAAATAGCTAGATAGATAGGTAGGTAGGTAGGTAGGTAGGTAGATAGGTAGGTAGGTAGGTAGGTAGGTAGGTAGGTAGGTAGGTAGGTAGGTAGGTAGTTGGTGTAGACAAGGTACGAGAAGAGGCTAAGACAGGCGAGGAGGGCACCTAGGCCATCGTGACAAAAGATAGATAAATAGCTAGATTAGGTAGGTAGGTAGGTAGGTAGGTAGGTAGGTAGGCAGGTAGGTAGGTAGGTAGTTTGTGTAGACAAGGTACGTGAAGAGGCCAAGGCGGATAAACAGGGCACCTAGCAAGCTCATACAAAAGATAGATAAATAGCTAGATTGGTAGGTAGGTAGGTAGGTAGGTAGGTAGGTAGGTAGGTAGATAGATAATGTAGACAAGGTACGAGAAGAGGCTAAGGCAGGCGAGGACGGCACCTAGGCCATCGTGACAAAAGATAGATAGATAGATAGATAGGTAGGTAGGTAGGTAGGTAGGTAGGTAGGTAGGTAGGTAGATAGATAATGTAGACAAGGTACGAGAAGAGGCTAAGACAGGCGAAGAGGGCAACTAGGCCATCATGACAAAAGATAGAATAGATTGGTAGGTAGGTAGGTAGGTAGGTAGATAGGTAGGTAGATAGATAATGTAGACAAGGTACGAGAAGAGGCTAAGACAGGCGAGGAGGGCACCTAGGCCATCGTGACAAAAGATAGATAAATAGCTAGATTGGTAGGTAGGTAGGTAGGTAGGTAGGTAGGTAGGTACCTACCTACCTACCTACCTACCTACCTACCTACCTACCTATCTATCTATTTATCTACCTACCTACCCTAATTACCTACCTACCTACCTACCTACCTACCTACCTACCTACCAATCTAGCTATTTATCTATCTTTTGTATGATCTTGCTAGGTGCCCTGTTCATCCGCCTTGGCCTCTTCTCTTACCTTGTCTACACCAACTACCTACCTACATACCTACCTACCTACCTACCTACCTACCCACCTACCTACCTACCTACCTACCTACCTACCTACCTACCTACCTACCTACCTACCAATCTAGCTCCTTATCTATCTTTTGTATGATCCTGCTAGGTGCCCTGTTCATCCGCCTTGGCCTCTTCACCTACCTTGTCTACACCAACTACCTACCTACCTACCTACCTACCTACCTAATCTAGCTATTTATCTATCTTTTGTCACGATGGCCTAGGTGCCCTCCTCGCCTGTCTTAGCCTCTTCTCGTACCTTGTCTACATTATCTATCTACCTACCTACCAATCTAGCTATTTATCTATCTTCTGTATGATCTTGCTATGTGCTCTGTTCATCCGCCTTGGCTTCTTCACGTACCTTGTCTACATTATCTATCTACCTACCTACCTACCTACCTACCTACCCATCTAGCTATTTATCTATCTTTTGTCATGATGGCTTAGTGCCCTCGTCGCCTCGTACCTTGTCTACATTATCTATCTACCTACCTACCTACCTACCTACCTACCTACCTACCAATCTAGCTATTTATCTATCTTTTGTATGATCTTGCTAGGTGCCCTATTCATCCGCCTTGGCCTCTTCACGTACCTTGTCTACACCAACTACCTACCTACCTACCTACCTATCTAGCTATTTATCTATTTTTTGTTACGATGGCCTAGGTGCCCTCTTCGCCTGTCTTAGCCTCCTCTCGTACCTTGTCTACATTATCTATCTATCTACCTACCTACCTACCTACCTAACCTACCTACCTACCTACCTACCTATACCTACCTATCTACCTACCTACCTACCTACCTACCTATCTAGCTATTTATCTATCGTTTGTCATGATGGCCTAGGTGCCCTCCTCGCCTGTCTTAGCCTCCTCTCGTACCTTGTCTACACCAACTACCTACCTAGGTTGTGATGGACAGCGTGAGAGATGCAAAAGACAGGCGAGGAGGGTACATCATAGATAAGATAGGTAGGAAGGTAGGTAGGTAGGTAATTAGGGTAGGTAGGGTAGGTAGGTAGGTAGGTAGGTAGGTAGGTAGGTAATTAAATAGATAGGTAGGATGCTGTGGACAGCGTGACGTGAAGAGGAGGACACTTGATAGATAAGATAGGTAGGAAGGTAGGTAGGTAGGTAATTAGGGTAGGTAGGGTAGGTAGGTAGATAGGTAGGTAGGTAGGTAGGTAGGTAGGTAGGTAGGTAATTAAATAGATAGGTAGGTTG
>WBZZ01003313.1:5000-7500 GCA_019918135.1 Paulinella micropora
TAGTTCAGTGAGGAACGAGAAAAAAAAAAAAAAAAAAAAAAAAAAACGGAAATATATATAATAATATAATATATATATATGTATATATATGTTGAAAGAGTTATATTCTCACTGAGTACTATATATTATATATATACATAAATATATATAATATATATATTTATATATATATGTTGAAAGTGTTATATTCTCACTCAGTACTATATATAACGGTGGCACTCGCAAAAGCTGGTAGACACGAGGTGACTCCCCAAGGGGGTTTGGCCAACCACACTCCGGCTTAGGATGTGATCAACGCTGAACTTGTCCCACACTCAGGTATCATCTGATGATGAGGTGTCCAGCGCCCTCTTTAGGCCCGTAGGCAGTGTCAGGATCCTTGCATCCTTAAGAGATATGCTTTGAGTTCCTTTTTGAATTCTACTTTGTATGAGATATCTCTTAGGTGCTCTGGCAGCTTATCCCATTGTGCTTGTGCTGCTCTGCTGTATTGACCCGTCGTTGAGTCGTTGTACATGTGTTTCTTTGATGACCGCCTAGTGTTGTAGTTATGAACAGCTGTGATTGGTCGGATATTGTTGTAGTGAAGGGGAAGGAAAGCCTTGAAGGCTGGGTAAATAAGGGAGTGTGCATCCATGCATACGCTGTACTTATACATGTTAAGTATGTTGAGTAAGCGTAGTTTGGCAAAAAGAGGCTTGGTAGGTGTTCTCCATGATTTGAGACATATCAGACGGACTATACGTTTTTGGATGATAATGAGTGGATGTATAATGGTGTTGTAGTCATCAGATCCCCATATAGAGATACCATACATAAGTAGGGGGTATACATGTGCATAGTAAAGTTGGAGGAGGATGTGAGTGGGAAGTAGGCTGTTCACATAACGAAACATTTGGACGAATGGTTGAAGGCGGAATATAATAGATTGTATATGTTCACGGAAGGACAGGTTGCTTTGGATGATTGTACCTAATACTTTTACCTTTCGTTCTTGTTGGAGCCTCTTGCCGTCGATAGTCAAGTCGAGCTGCACCTTCTGTTCGTGCTTGTGGAAGATAGTGTAGGTGGTTTTGGTGGGGTTGGGTACTAGGTTATGTCTGTAGAAATAGTGGACAAGGTTCGTTGTATCAGTTTGTGCTTGCTCTTGGAGTTGTTCTTTATTCTTAGCAGCAATGATAAGTGTGGTGTCATCTGCGTATGCAAAGACTGTCCCGTGTGTTAGTGAAAGTATAATATCATTGATGTATAGAATGAAGAGCGTTGTTGAGAGTGTGCTACCTTGCGGGATCCCATGTGTGATCTTGCGTGGATAAGAACGAGCATATTGGGTAAATACTGTTTGGTATCGTTTTGTGAGGTATGATTTAAAAAAGGTAGTGGTGTTATCGCTAAAATTTATATTATTTCGTAGTTTATGGATCAGTGTTTCATGATCTATATGTGTCATAGGCTTTCGATAGGTCAATAAATAGAGCAAGTACATACCTTCCTGGGCCTTTGAGGTTTTGGATGTGATTTAAGATGGTTTGTGTAGTGATTGTTGTGTTCGAGTGTGGTCGGAAGGCGTATTGAGTTCGGGAGAGGATGTCGTACCTGGTAAGGTGGGCCATCAGTTGCTTGTTGAGTATAGCGTCAAAGACCTTAGCAATAATCGGCAGTAGCGAGATAGGTCTGTAATTCTCAGGCAGCGTTCTATCTTTAGCTTTATATATTTCAATAACTTTAGTTATTTTTAGTGCATCAGGGTATTGGTTATGTTCTATAGCTTTATTAAAGAGCGTTGTTAATATCGGGGCAATGTACTTTGTAAGGTCTTGCATGATGGCTGGTTTTATTTTGTTTATATCTTCTGCTTTGTTTCTGTTAATTGCTTTCAGTGTATCAACTACATCATCCTGCAAAATGCGTTTGAGTGTAAAGGGAGGCAGTTTTCTCTGTGTTAGGTCTATTTCCTCTTCTCTGACTTTATGTTCTTGGGGGATTTGGGCACTGACCTTGGAGCCGACCGTCGTGTAGTGTCTGTTGAGTGCATTGGCAATACCTTTGGGGTCGGTGATTACCTTATCATCTACGCGGAGTTGGGTGGGCGAGCTTCAGACCTTGTGTCTGTGGGATCAGCTTTCTCAACGCATTCATACGTTTTTTTGGATCGTGACTTAGTTTTTCCATTAAGGTAGTCATGTATGCTTTCTTAGCTTTCTTAATCTCTCTATTAGTTTTATTTCTATGCTTATTATACTTAGTTCTATTACTTTTAACTGGGCATGCTATTTTTATTTCATACAGTTCTCTTTGTTTCTTAATCATGGCTCTAATTTCATTATTGCACCATGGTTTCCATTTTCGTTTCTTTACACGCTTTTCATATTTTTCTACCACTGCCTTAATAGCTGTATGTATTTTATTTATATAATTATTAGGAGTATCGTTATTTAGTTCTGGGTCAAGAGCTTGCTTAAGTTCATAAATTATTTCTTCTGTTATTATTTCCTTCTTG
>WBZZ01003313.1:25000-50000 GCA_019918135.1 Paulinella micropora
GATGTATATAAAAAGAGAGGGGTAATTCAAATTAATAATACAGACAACATATGCTTAGCCAGAGCAATTGTTGTAGTAAAAGCAAAAATTGAAAAACACAAAAAATACAAGACAATAATGATGGGACGAAAGATACAGGAGGAGATGGCTTTGAAACTACACGAAGAAGCGAAAGTTATTCAGGATGTGTGCGGTATTCCTGAAATTAATACATTTGCTAACCACATTAAATATAATCTGGTTATTGTTGAATTCCCTGACAAGATTGTTTATAAGACAGATTTACTTGATGAGGATGGCAAACGACTTACGAACCTTTACATACTTAAGACAGAGAACCACTACGATGCGATAACCAATATGAAGTCTATGGTATGTAAAGAAAACTTCTGTGAGTTATGCTTAAGAGGATTTCAAAAGAGACATTCTTGCGAATCAGCTTGTAATATCTGCGAAACCAAAGACTGCAAGGGTATTAACGATAAAAGCAATTGGACTGATTGCTATTCGTGTAATAGAAAGTTTCCGAATACGGTATGTTTCAATAACCACAAGAGGACGAACTGTGATATCAAAGCGAAATGTCTTTCGTGCGGACTTAATTACAGAAGGTCGCGGAGCGACCGTTCGCCCTACGGGCTGAACAGGAAAGACGAACACAAATGCGGTTATGCGAAATGCCGTAATTGTAAGGAACTGAAACCACTTGAACACCAATGCGAAATCGTGAAGAAAGACATATTACTTTTTCAGAGAAATACATATTCTTTGACTTTGAAGCGACACAGGATACGGGCGAGCACATTGTTAATCATTCGGAAAGTCAGTATTTCGACGCGAAGGAACCACCAGTTATCCATAAGAACATTGATGATTTCTGTAAGTGGGCTTTTGAATCTAAGCACAACGGCTTTACATTCATTGCTCATAACAGTCGCGGTTATGATTGTCAGTTTATTCTTAAATGGTTGGTAGATAACGGGCAGGCACCATTCGTCATTTATCAAGGCGGTAAGATAATGATGATGACTTTGAAGAAATACCGCTTCATTGATAGTCTCAGTTTCTTGACTATGCATCTGGCTGATTTTCCTAAAACATTCGGATTGAAAGAACTTAAAAAGGGTTTCTTCCCTCACTTCTCGCACCTCCACTGGTTTTGTGAAACTTTTTCAAAAGTTTCTATATAATTATTTATTTTTTATTTTTTTAATATTACCCTATATATACTACCCTACTATGACCACCCTAACAAGACTGTGCGAGAAGTTCCAAAAACTTTCCATTGAAGGAGAAAAAAAATCCTTCTCGTTGGAAGATGTTCAAAAGGTAATCCACGACGAAATAAAAGCGATTGAAGAAAAGGGAAATACACAGCCGAAAGACACTTTTCAATTTGGCAAATACAAGGGAAAGAAGTTTGAAGATATCGCAAAGATTGATAAACCATATATTGAATGGTTAGTTCGTCAGCCGTGGTGCCGAAATACGGTTAAATTGAAAAAATATTTGATTTAATGCTTTTACATTTCTTTTTTTTCGTATTCCTCACGGTCTTTCTTAGCCTTTGTAAAGAACTTAATTAAGTTTTCCCGTCTAACATCATTCATATCTTCATTTTTTGTAAAGTATGCGATAGCACAAGTTTCATCGCAGAATTGGTAGTTATCAACCGTAGCAGTTAATATATATATTTTTTCGCACTCTTTACACGACATTGTATAGCAGAGACTCCGCCTCCGCACCTCCGTTTTTGGTGATTTTTTTACTGTCTACGACCGTAGGTTGTAAAAAGGTTCTATACTATGGGAAAAATAAAATATTTCTAAATTCTAAAAATGATTCAGTTCTTTATGTTGTTTAATAACCCACATTAAATGAAATTTAGTTTTCATATGTCTTTTTTTGTGTTGGTGTGTATACTGCATACCACATTGACACATAATTTTTTTCCAGCATGTATTTTTATTCGTTCTTTATGTATTTCTTTATATTGTCTGTTGTATTCCTTTTTGTTATAATTACAAGGAACAGTAATACCACTTTTGAAGCAAGTATTGACACATTTCGTATGTCTTATCCAGTATCACTCTCTCTGTTCTAACTCTAAACGACTATCACAAGGGAAAGATTCAACTAGTTCTATTCTGTAATCATTTCTTTCTATTATCGAAAATGATGTAGTATGATCATTCCTCTTACCCGTTCTGTATTGATCATAACAATGTTTATGAGTTTTTATTCTCGTTTCAAGAGGTTTGATTGTGCTTCCAACATATACATCGCCGGTTTTGTTGCATATAAGTTTATAGATTTTTCCGTGTTGGTATTTGTTGTAGTTCATTATATATTAATAGGATAGAGTTTTTGTTTAATATAAAATTAACTCCATCCACATCCGTTTCATGGATCTTCTAACCAAGTAAGAGCATACTGAATACTTATCGTTTGAGCAGATGTTGCTTGTGATGTTATGGTTAATCTATCACCTGGTAGCATATCGTCCAAATCATAATCATTTAGATTAATCGTCTCAGCACTACTCAAATTTACAAAGATAACCGCTATGGTATTCCCATTAGCCACAGTCGCCGAAGTATCAAATGAAACCAGACTTGTATTAGCATTATTTTCAACATAGACAGCATTTGTCAGAGTAGCATTTTTTATTACTTTAATAATACAACTAGTCTTAGAGTCCGTATTTAAGATAGTTAGTCGTCGCGGATAAACTATGCTATAATTGGCAAGAGCACCACCTGCGGCAGTCGCATTAGTTCTCATTGTAAAAACATGAGCAACAGCATTGGTCGCATTGGCGGTTCTTTCATAAATAAACGGAATACCTCTCATAATTTCCGTTCCTTCAATGAAGCATCCAACACTAGCGACTTTAATATTTTGGACTGCTACAACTCCACCAACATTCATTATATAGGTTGAAAAAGGTAGAGTAGTATTATTCAGTGTAGTTAAAGTTTGTGTGTTAGCATAACGAATGGCATGAACCATTTGAAAATCTCCCGTATTTGGATTTTCAATATAAAAAGATACTTGACTAAATCCTAAGTATTGAAACTTAATTTGAAATACATTACCCTTTGTAAAATCAATTGCGGGTAGATATGTTTTGCCATCCGCCTTATCAATATTCCAAGTTGTTTGAGCATAAGAGTTAACCAGAGCCCCTCCTCTACAATGATATATTTTCATTACTCCAGTTTCTCTACCAAAGAAAAACCCATCTGTAAAAGCATTATCACCTAAACCAACCGTAGCAAGATATTGAGCACCATTTGCTTCTGTTGTAGCCCATAAAGCGGTAAATCTTACACACACCCCCCCATACCAGCACGATATTTAATTCTTTTTTTTGATTGAATGTATCCGCTAGCCCCTGCCACGGCAGTTGTTGATATGCTAGCTATTGAATTCTTCATTTCAACAGTAGAATTAACAACAGCACTATCCCATTCAGCAGAATTTACATTATACATAAATGTCTCTTGAATAATCGGTGTGTATTGTGCTGTGGATATTTCACCGAATGCTGTTAAGTTGTCATCTGTTAATTTTGTTTTTAGTTCTCCATAAGTTCCACATTTCAAATTAACAAAATTCCCTCCATCATCTTGTGCGACTAAATTTCGTTGGTGGGTGGTCATAGTAGGAGCTTTTTTTACAAAAAACCTACAACCTCAAAAAAATGTTTTGTTAGAGTTCCTATATTAACAAAAAAATAAATAATCTATCAAAATTAATTACCTACTACGTCGGTAGACAGTATCACCTCGCGGGGGTGCGGGGGCTTGCCCCTGCTTAGGTTCTGGTAATGGTGCCGTTCCTGACATTTACTTCTTGCTGAGTGACTACAAATGTGTAATGATTGGCCGCAATATTAGCAGTGGTAGCAATAAACTCCCATCGTCGCTCGGTGTCTAGACTTAATCCGCTGATTTCATTTTGGTCCTTGCTCCACAACGGTCGGGTATTGTCAAAGCTATCGCACCAAACCCAGTTGTATTGATAAACATTGCTATTCATCAAAGAAGAGCCTTCCAACTTCGGTTTAAGATACATATAGTCTTCTAGTTTTCCAGTTTGACAATCAACATTGAATTCTTGAAGTCGTGCTCCGTCTAGTGTGGTATAAAAAGTTTGGACCTTAGCACCGAGCAGGTTGCTATTGTCATAAGCAGTGTTCTTATTTTCGGTCGTATTGAAAACAGAGTGATAAATTTTCTTAATTCGCCGTCCGTGGCCTCTGTCAAATCTAAGGATAACATTTTGAGAAGTTGAAGCCACTCCGACAGTATTTTTATACAAATAAGAATAATCAATGTTGAAGCTCATACCTTCGGGGCTCATAATCTTCTGTTGAATTGATTGAACGACATCGGGGTTAGTTTCAACAGCTAAGAACAGGCTGAGATTAGTAATAGTAACATTTGAATCAGCTACCGCAACAGTGCCACCACCAGTAGAAAGAGCATCATTGTTATAATAAAAGATTTTGGGTGTCTGTTGCCAAACAATCCGCAAAGTCAAAATTTCTGGAAACATAATAGTTTTATCCAGAGCGAAAATAGTATTGTAAAGCATTCCAAGATTAATCTTAACATTAACACTTGGGCTGGCATTGTTAATAGTTCCAGTTGAAAAATACTTAGCCTCATTAAAAGCAACATTAACGAACTTACTCGTGCCAGTCTCATTCGCAATAAGGGTATCATCGTGTCGGCGAGCATTTGTGGAGGGTTGTGCCATCCAAGCCTTTAATGCTGCCTGAACCTGCGCCTTTGCAACATCAATAGCCGTATCAATGTTTGCTGTCGCATTTTCGGCAGCCGCCGAAGCGGTCAAGGCTGTTTGTAAGGCGGCCAACCTTGTAGCATCGCTAGCGGGTTGAAATGTAGTTGTAGCATTACATTTTTGAAGCATACAACCAGCTCCGCTTCCATTGTCGTGGTTTTCCAAAGCTAGTAAATCATCGATGGAGGTTTCGGGTTTCCAAATCATCTTAGTGACATTTCCGACTTCGTTAATGTCGCACAGATAAACACCACCTCTGGTAATCAATTGAATTTGTCTAATTGGTGCCAGACAGTCCATAAAGCATTTATTGTAGTTCGCAGCCTTCGCATCTGGGGCATAATTAAAACTCAAAACAGAGCGAGCCAAGTTAAACGGACGGCTGATAAGGTCGAAGTTGCTTTCCTGTCCTCTTGGCTGTACTCACAGTGACATTAATAGAACCCTCACGAGGGGTAAGCTTATTCAAACGATAAGAAGCACTGATGTAGTCAGTCCTGCTAAAATCTAGTTCGCCTCCGTGTTGGGTTGGCATTTCGTGTAAGTGCTTTTTTTCAAAAAACCACTTACGAACTCAAAAAACGATTTTTAAAAGGTCGCTATATATTTTAATATGAGAAAAAATAAATTAATTAATTACCTAGATTTGAGTAGATTAAAAAAGGATGTAAATAAATTAAAATAATTCGTCTCGCGGTAAATCAACAATGTCATTACAATACCTAACCCGTTGAGATTAACTGGTTGGTCGTTTTCGTCAGTCAAGTAAAAACGATACACATTGCTTGAACTAGTAGATAACCGTTTGCAGTATTCACTGCCCGAGCCGTCGTAGATAACAGAGCCGAATGGGATTTCGTTCGCTGTGTATATTTCTTGGAGCACGTGATTATCACCTTCGCCGACTAAATCTGACTGTAAATATAATGTTTTTTCGCCAGTCAAAATTATGACATTCGGCGACCTAATGGTATTATTAGAAAAGAAATATGTTGAGTCGCGGTCAAAGCCCATTACTTCGTGGATACGTGTTTCGGTGTCAAATATAAACCGCGGTTGGATGCCTCCGTTGTTCGCTACTGTAAATAATAGCTTTCTGGGTCGGTGTTTGTGTTGTTGCTCGTGACTGTGTATGTGTAGTCGTTGGGGCTGTCTGTCGTTAGCACCTCGGCCAGTTTATTTTTTAAGTTGTTCATCGTGTAGTTGCCCTCGGGTATCGTAATAAGCGCCTCATAGCCATCTTCACTCAGAATAAAAGTGTTGTAAGGACTTGCCACAGAGTAATATGATTTAGGCACATAGATATGAAGTATTTTACAGTGTGTTGGATTGTCTAGCGATTTCATATCAATGGAGTGAGTAAAATCACTGTCCGTGCCGTTTATCCTATTTTTGCTGTTGACATAGTAAATATTACTACTTCGCCCGCCTCTATATTCCATAGTAAGTGCTTTTTTTTCAAAAAACCACTTACAATCTCAAAAAAACTATACTGTATATATTAGAAAATATATTTTTTTGTTTTACATCTATCGATGTAGTAGATAATTATCTGCCACAACGGAGGGAGTGTAAGGGCGAGCCCTTACAAACCCAAGTTTTGTGAAACTTTTTCTAAAAGTTTCAGCCCCTGCTAAATAAAAGTGTCAAAGCCGTAGCCGTTCTGTGTTTTCAACTCCTCCGCTTCTTTTTCTTTTAAGTCCGTCCAACCGCTGGCAAATTTAAAGCGATTACCTTTCGCCCGCTCTAATAAAAACCTAATACTATGCCACCCGCAGGTATCCGTTGTATCACTTTGGTTTTTAACTTGATTAACCTTCATAAGCAGATATGTGCTCGGCTTACTCTTGTCAATAAGCTGTTTCATTTGGTGTAGAAATAGCTCAGTCGGCTTATACAGTGCGAGCGGGTCGTAGATTTCAATAGAGTCGTCTTTAATTAAGTCAACCCAAACAGCAATCCAATGTGAGCCTGGTTGGCTAGACTTATCCAAGTTCATAATAAAACCATAATTCTTTCTTTTTTCTGGTTTCAGTTTGTTTATTTCATCGCTGGCTACCGTGCCGATATACCATTCGTGCTTTTTCATAATGTTGTCTATTTCGTCCGTCATCAATCCTCGGTAGGGGCTTCCAGCCCCTACGACCCCATCGGAGGTGATTTCGGGTGTTGTGTCGGCGGTGATTTCGGGTGTTGTGTCGGGTGTTGTGTCGGGTGTTGGGGTTGGTGAGGTGTCGGCGGTGGTTTCGGGTGTTGGGGTTGCTTCCTCGGTTGGTTGAATACCGAGTTTATTTGAAACTTGATTTTTAATGTTTGGGTCGCTTCTCATTTCGGTTACTAAGTTATTTACATAATCCTTCTTCTTCATTTTTTTTCCTGTATTTACCCTTCTTCAAAAATTTCTTAATTTTTGCTATTGTTAAAAGTTTGTGGATTAATTCCTCCATCGTTTTTGCCCCAGCACCAGCTTGGTTTATTCCCAAATAATCAGCGAGTTTCTTTCTCATTTCATTCTGGTCTATTCCTAAATCAATACCTTCATCTACTATAACTTGTGCCATACCCGCAGTCGTGTGGTTTCCTTTAACTTTTTTTGGTGGTGGTTTGCCCCGAGCTTTCATTTCTTTTTCCAAAGCAGGGCCCAAAGTTTTGGGTATATCCAATTTTGGATACTTGTAATCATTTCTTAAACCTGCGGATATGCTTTACATTACAATAACGGTTAGAATAATTTCTGACAGCAGTTACTCGTGATATGACAGTTACGTCATTTATTATATGTCGATAGGACTGATTTACCAATTATTTACGACTGACCTAATTAATGAATTTGGCATTGTCAGCCAGTCACATGTTATGGTTTTGCCGCCTTCAGTTTGGCGGTAATAATTTTACTCAATAAATCTCTCACAATCTGTTCAACTGCGAACTACCAAAGTGTCCCGGTCTTCAACCCGGCCTCTGTCAACTAAGCTACCGGATTTATAAATACATTGGGTTATGAGTGCTTCTGCGACGAAGGATGCGGCGACTGTGATCCTGCAAGGCAAGGCGCCTGCGTTCATCGATGGTATTAAGGGGAGAAGCTGGGATGACTGGTTTGCGCAGGCAAGGGCGGATTTGTCCTCGGTCGAATGCTGGGAATATGTCGCGCCTTTGGCTGATGTACTGAGATGGCGGTCCGAGATTGAAGCTGAACCTGCGGCGGGAGCACCGGATGCGGCTTACGGGGACCGGAAGGAGAACAAGAGAGAGGCTAAGGCGAGGGAGGCAAAGGCTCCTGCGGACGCAAAAGCTGGACCGGGGGCAGGAAATGGCATTACTTTGACCATGCAACAGCGACGGAAGATCATAGCCAGAAGGGCGCAGATCTTCATGTGGTTGTACAAAGCGCTAGAGTACCGATCGCCGCCGGAGAGGATTGTCCGACACTTGGTCAGAGAGCCTGCGCTGCGACCGGAGGAGCTCGTCGGCATCCTGCGTCAACGCTACCAAGGGAATGCGGCCCACCAGAAGCAGAAAAGGAACAGCATCGTAAGCAACTGGCAATTTAATGCTAAAGATGATATGATGGCACAGCTGAGGGACTTTATGAGTCATTGTGAGTTCCTAGAGGATCATGGTGAACCGGTCAGTGTCACACTGCAGATGCAGTTCGTGAAGACCGCCCTGGCAAAGTGTGCAGAGAAGCATTTGTGGAAGCCGTTCTTGGATGCGCAAGTTACCAATCCATCACTGGAGTGGGACGACTTCGAAGCGGCCTTCGAAAGGAGAGTAATCGCTAATGAAGAGCAGAGGATGGCTACCAAAGAAGAGGCGGCGATGTGGGCGAACGGGCAAGCGAAAGTTGGCAAGAGCGACAAGGGGGATAAGGGCGGCAAGAGCGATAGGCCGAAGCTGGAATGCTACAACTGTTCAAAAGGCCACAAGTACTTCAGGTGCATGGAGAAGTGTCGCATACCTGGGCACGAGCATGTAGGCAAGTCGTGCCCAACGCTCAAGGACAGGTACCGCAAGAAAATTCCTAAGGAAGAAAAACCGAAGAAAGATGTCGCGGCAAATGGAGGGAGAGACCAAGGACGCAAAGGTTCTGGTGCCCCGAGGAACCCCCCCGCCGCGGCCGTGTCGTGTATGGCGTTTGATCTAAGACGTCAAAGGCGAGCAACGATGGTTGATCCTGTTCCAAGATATGCAGTGGGTGAGGAGGAGTACCTGGCTCCGGCGGCGGATGGTTCGGGACTGCGGGTGATACCTAAGAAGGGTGAGAAGACGTGTGGGTATGCATTTATGGCTCAGAATGAGACGAGGTTCGTTTTTGTGGCACCACCGGAGAGCGAGGCTGAAGGGAACCAAAGCAATGGGACGGTGAACGTGACCGACTTCTGTACGGTGTTCAACAATGCTCCCCTGGCGGAGCTGCATTGGTGGAAGTGGTACTACAATCTCCGCATCTCTCCGGACGAATGGGAGCCATGGGCTAGTGGACTGTCGGGGGCTGAACCCTGTGGCAAAGACACGCCGGTACCCTTGGAATGTGAAGCGTGTAGTTTCACCCAGCTTGCCAAGCCCAAGATGTGCTCTAGATGCAAAATGGTGGCGTACTGCGATAGAGGGTGCCAGAGAATCAACTACCCAGCCCATAAGGAGTTCTGCAAATGGACGCAGAACGAAGGCAAGGAAGACTGGGCTAAAGTCGTCGAGAGTGGCCGCGAGCCTCGGGGGTTGGGACCTCATAGTCTGAATGAAACGAGACGAAGAGGGGATGTGGCCTACAGAAGGCTGCTGAGGTATTGTACCGTCAGACCGGACGTGGGGGAGAGTGCTATGGCGCTACAACCGAGGTACAACGACATCTTACTGCTGATGGGCCCGCCCAAAGAAGCAAACGAGTATGTACAGGCGAGCTGGGACATACTGCAAGAGGCGAAGAGGCATGTGACCTCGGAACCGGAACGGGTGTTGCTACGTGCCAAAGAACGTTACTTCCCCTGGGTATATCAACTCTCTTCGATTGAGGCGGCTACAGAGCAGGCGTTGGCGCAACGGCATGCTGGGCTAAACACATCAGCTACGACAATGGGTCGAAGTGGTGGCACTAGTGATGTGATTGCAGGACAGGGGGAGTCGGCTTACAGTGAAAGACGAGTTGGACGATGGGAAGAGGAGCGAACGGTCATCACACTAGAGGGCGGTGGAGGTGATCCAGTACCCCGGAATGTGATGGATGATGAAAAGAAGCCACCAAACACGCCGCCTACGCAGTTGGTTAGCGACAATGCACAAGATGGTGATGTGGAAATGACCGAGGAAGGGAGGTCTATGCAAGAAGGAGGCTGCATCGCGATGGAGGAGGTACCTCTACTGGTGGAGAAGAAGACAAGGAACCTACAGCTCACATGGCTTTTGAAGATGGAGTAATGGGCGGGCAGGACCTGTATGAAGTCTATCTTGACTGTGGGTCGTCGCAGCACATGATTCCGATAGAAGACGCCCTAAGCAAGATTGGACAGGAGGAGGGGGTGGCAGTGAGAGGGATCTTTGGGCTCATCAAAACTGTGGCGATGGGGGATACGTCGTTTACAGGCATGAATGGAGAAGGTGAGCAGCAGGAGGTGGAGATGGGGGAGACCTACGTCTTACCTACCCTTGATCGTACGCTATTCTCATCTGGTCGCCTACAGCGAACGGGTTACACAATAGTAATGCAAAATGACGAATTCTTCGTGATGAGGAAGAAGGTAATGGTAGAGGCATGCGAAAAGATTTTGACTGGGAGCTTCGATGCTGATACGTGTCAGTACCGATTTCACGTGGCGAACCCACCTGGATGGAGGAAAGAGAAGAAGGAATGCTCACCGTTCCCCGAATGCAACACTGCGTTTTGGTCTACCAGCATGAAACCAAGTACTACGGTGGACATGAGTGAGATAAATGGCATATTCCACTTCGGGGAGACGATGGCACGTCAATTCTTGAAGCAAAATGGGCTGACACCGAAGGGAAAGGCGTCTACCCTGAGGTGTGATTGCTTGGCCTGTTCTACCACTAAGATTACTAAGCACTCGTCATTTGAGGGGGCGTCGCTAACGCTATGTGCAAAGACGGGAGAGGACTGGAGTGCAGATGGTACCGGTCGTATACCGTTTCCGTTGTACGGCAACACGCCGTATTGCCTGTTGTTTGTGGAGAACGTGTCTGGATACCTGAAAGGGCATTGGAACCACACGAGGGCATCAGACATTGCTGTCAAGCAGCTGGCTGCTGTGAGGGTGTGGTCGAAGACCCAGACGGGGAACGACATGAAACAGTTCCGGACGGACAAAGAGTGGATCTCGAATGCGGTGAAAGATTTCCTCAGAAGTGAGGGGACTGAGCCCCGGTTGCCCGTTTGTGCGGACCCTAATAAGGATGCGTATGCTGAGGCAGGGATTCACATTGTTTTCTCATTGGCAGCTACGTTGCTAACCGCGAGGAGTGTGCCTGTCTACTTTTTACCTCTGGCGGTCGACTATGCTATCTTTCTCATCAACATGCAAGCGAGAGCAGGGGCAAAGATGACGAGGCACGAGATGTTCTACAAAAGGCCAGCTCCACCCTTCTCCATCCTGAAGCCTTTTGGGTGCTTATGTGTGTACTACAAGGGTGGCAAGAAGGGCCAAGAGAAGGGAGTGCCGGGAGTGTTCATGGGGGTGAGCACAGAGGAGTCAGCCTATAAGGTGTGGAGTTACTACAAAGGTAAGCTGGTGACGACGGCGGACATGGTCGTCAGGGACTCTACTGTACATGGCTGGCCTACTCTCTACCCACGGGGCAAGATGGCATCACTGCAACACAGCTTCCAAACTGCCAACCCAGTTCGAGAGAAGGGGGCCGAAAAGGGCGAAAAACCCGGTGCATTTTTTACTGCAAGTGAACAGCGACTGTTAGACAAATTGCTGGAAGTGGTAACTGGTGAAGATAAAAATGATACCGGGGAAGAGGGGTGCATAGTGGAAGACGTGGCGGACGGACCGAAAGTGTTTTCTGCACGTGATGGTGTTCCAACTGACGAAGCTGGGGTTGTGGAGCTGGTGGTCGTTGGGGACGAGGGGTCGAGTAGTGGTCGTGCCAGAAAGGTGGGAGCAGGGGCTACTGATGGGAAGGTCGGAAGGGCAGCTGCTGGTGCACCTTTGCCTCGTTCAGGAGCATTGCAGGGTCGTGCTGGAGCGGACCAGAAGAGAGATGCAAGGGGGGTGCCAGTGGTGTGGACAGGTAACATCATTGACACATCCAACATAGTTGCAGGGGTGAGGAGCAGGAAGCCAACGAAGCCAACTAACTTCCGCTCTGGTGCATACTTGGTGACGGTCCCGATTCCTCATCGAGAGGCTACTGCCTCAGGCAAATTTAACGACTCAAGGTTCAAGGACATCGACAAGCACCTCAGGTTGGGTGCTATCGTGGAGCGTCATGTGTCAGAGAAGCCTCCGGGGCAACCACTGGTCCCAACAAGGTTTGTCGACTTTGAAAAGCGAGAGACGGTCGATGGTCCGGTAGTGGATACAAAGTCAAGGATTGCTGGCATTGGTTTCCGACAACCGGCGTGGCAGTACGATAGAGTGGATCTACCGACGTGTAGAGTTGAGTTGGTGTGGTCTACGTGTGCTCTTGCGGTATTGCAGGACCTTGATATATTTGGAATGGACGAGGAGAGTGCGTTCCCGCAGGTAAAGCTGCGGGTACCGGTGTGGCTGCAACCTCCGGCTGGATACGCGCCACCTAATGTGGTATGGGAAGCTCTTGGGGGGGTCAACGGTTTGAAGCCCTCTGGCCACATTTATTGGAACGACCGAGTGGTTCCGACTCAGAAGAAGATGGGCTTCGTGCAGAGCATCCTGGAGCCGGTCATGTTCGGAAGGATTGATCCTGAGACGAAGAAGACTGAAGTATTGACGTACCATGTCGATGATAACATTCATGCTGCAGCGTCTAAGGCAAGCCGAAAGGAGTATGTGGAGAAGCTCAACGAGGAGTGGGGGAACGTGAAGGATCTAGGCCCGGTCAAACAGTTCCTCTCGCTTGAGTTTGAGGTTAGTAGGAAGGGTGGAGAATACATCGTATCTATCTACCAACGCGAGTATACGGAGACGTTGATGGCAAGGTTCAAGAGGAGCGACGGGCGTCCCTGGATGCCGGCCAAGACGCCGTGGTTGCCGGAGGGATCGAAGATGGTGCCGGCGCTGGGGGAGTACTCGCCACAGGAGATTGTAGGGAGTTATATCTACTTGAAAGCGAGTTGCCCGGAGTCGGTTCTTCCGTTGAGTTACCTGGCTGAGCATCAGTCCGACAGGAGCAAGTTCGATTATCGAGCGGCGGAGCAGCTATTGCGCTATTTCCTGTTCGTCAAGAACAGGGGTGTTAAGTTCTCGTCGAATGGCAACCGTACGCCGGAGGCGGACTCAGATTCGTCCTTAGGAAATGGAAGTCGCATGTACTCGCGAACAGGGGGTGTGGTGTTCCTGGCGGATGGGCCTGTGATGGTGAGGGCTTCCAATTAGAAGCATTTGGCCACAGGCACGCAAGAGAGTGAAACCTATGCGGCTTCGGAGGTGTTGCATGATCTTGAGTCGGTGCGTAATATGATTCGGGCTCTGCCTTGGTCGGATGAAAACCCATTGAAAGACGAGTTGATGGCGACGCCGACCCTCAATGTCGACAATCAGGCTACGGTGTGTACTGCGCCGGAATCGGTGTTTGGTAAGAAGCTGCGTCATATTGCTCTGAGGCATTACCATTTGACTGAGGCGATGAGGAAGGGGGAGGTTGTGATGCGTTGGGTCCCGTCAGCAGACAATCGCGCCGATGTTCTCTCAAAGAAAATCGCTAGCCCCTCCTTGTTCAAGAAGGGGGCAGACAGACTGTCTGGACATCAGTCCAAGTAAGCATTACTGAGGATGCTTATGCCTTTGCTCATTAGAAGTGTCCTATGACTCTAGTGATAAGGTTAGAATATATTTGTGACTTCTACCTCACTAGTGACTTTATTGGTAACTACCTCTGAAATTAGGGGGAGCTTTACATTACAATAACGGTTAGAATAATTTCTGACAGCAGTTACTCGTGATATGATAGTTACGTCATTTATTATATGTCGATAGGACTGATTTACCAATTATTTACGACTGACCTAATTAATGAATTTGGCATTGTCAGCCAGTCACATGTTATGGTTTTGCCGCCTTCAGTTTGGCGGTAATAATTTTACTCAATAAATCTCTCACAATCTGTTCAACTGCGAACTACCAAAGTGTCCCGGTCTTCAACCCGGCCTCTGTCAACTAAGCTACCGGATTTATAAATGCATTGATATGTATGATATTTTATCTTTAATTTTAAAGTGTTTCGCTTTGGCCTCCGCTCGTTTTTTTTCTTGTTCTAATTCTTTTTATATTGTTCAGCCAGTTCTTTCTGCTCATCTGCTGATTGGGCATCGGCTATCGCTTTCTCTATTCCTTTACCAAGTTTGATAAATTCTGTTTTGCTCAAGCTTTTAATAAATTTAGTTGTAAAGCCCGCTTTCTTCATTAATTCAATGTATTTTTCTTTTAATTCTTTTTCAGCCTTTTTCTCTTCTTTTGTTTTCAATGGCATCTGTTTTTCTTCTGGTGCTTGTGGTGCTTGTGGTGGTGCTTGTGGTGCTTGGGGCGGCCCTAGTTGTGGTGCTTGTGGTGGTCCTAGTTGTGGTGCTTGTGGTGGTCCTAGTTGTGGTGCTTGGGGTGGTGCTTGTGGTGGTGGTTGTGGTCCTTGTGTGATATATTGAGGGTTGAACTGGGGTGGCGGTAATAACATTAAATTATTTTTTCTATCTTGTTCAAATTTTGCATCCTCTATAAGTTTTTGCTCTCTGTTCGCCTCCCTTATTAATTCTTCTTGTCTTTCCTTCATTTCCGCATTCTCCTTCCTCTCCATTCTTTTCTTATCATCTTCTGCCTGTTCTCTTAACTTCTTTTCCTTTTCCTCCTGCTCGTGTATTAGTTCATATTTTTTCAGCAGGTTGTTTTGTATCTGGTTGCGGTTCTCGTGTTCAAGACGATTGAATTCGGACTTAACTATTCGCTCTTTTGTCTTTCGTGTTTTCTTCGTTTTATTGCCCCCTTTCATATATTTCAGAAACAGTTTAACGATTTGAAGTGTTGAAAGGTCATTCGTTTTCTCGCCAAAGTTGAGATATGCTCGTTTACCTTTCACTTCAATATACGGACGGCCATCTTTGGTTCTGCATATCCTCGGCGGTCGTTGTTTAAGTTTCTTCCGCGGTTTTTTTACAACCATCGTATATGTTAGAAAAAAAATTAATATAAGATTTTACATTTGAAAGGGTTGGGGGTTTACCGAAATTTTACCGCTCCTCCTCGTTGCTTGCCGTATCCTTGCTTCATCGCGGCCTTTGCTACACGGTCCGCATAAGGCACTCCGACATCGCTCAGAAAAGTAGCACCCCTTGAAATCAATTGGTTCTTCTTGATAAACCTATTAGCACCCACTATCGCTTGTCCGACTTTTTTTCCAATTAACTCGGCCTCCTGTTTGTTTCTTTTTTCCCTTCTTCTTTCTTCCTCCCGCTTGTGGCATTGAAGGATTGTAGCTGATATTGTATCCCGATGGTTGTGAAATAATCACTGGTGATGTTGGCATCTATATAATGTATAGAAAAAAATAAATAATAAAATTACAAAAACCTTTTGTTGAAATTCTGCCTCAGTTCATCAGACACCGCATCAACATACAAAAAGTTAAATCGTTCCTTAGTCGCCTCGTGATATTTTTCAATAAAGTATTCAAAGTCGTAGCCGAGGTCCAGATGCTCGTATACGAGTTCTATTTTATCAACACTCTGACCGGGAAAAATAAGAAGGTAGTCTAGCTGTTTAATTGCCTCAGGTCGTAAGTCGTTTAGGTATTGCGAGCTCATAATCACCTTTGACTTATAGTGTCTATTTTTTTTCAACAGGTCGCTCACGGACTTATCTCTGAGCCCACTTCCAAGATCGTCCAAAATGAAAACAACTTCTGGTGTAATGTATTTGCTCGGTCTTTCTGCTGGTGCTTGTCCCTGCTTCTTCTTTTCCTCTTTTCCAAAATAAAGAAACTTCGGCTTTTCTACTTCATCTTTACCGTCCTGAACAATCTCTCCTTCTTCTTGCTCTTCATCGGGTTTATTCAGCTTGTGTAACTCATAGTCTATGACGCTGTATCCATCCGTTTTCAAATATGTATATATCGCCATCGGGTTTCCCTTCTTCTTGAAGTGCTTAACCATTTCTTTGTAGATGTAGTCCTTATGTACCGTACTGGCTATAATGACGATACGGGTCTTTTTATCAGTTGTTCGTTTCAGGATTTCGAACAGTGCGGTCGTCTTACCACTCTTTTTGCGAGCGAGAAGAAAAATATTGGCATACGGTTCATCAAATAACTTATATCCTTTTGCCAACTTGTCTCCATCTCCGTTTTGCTTGACTGGTCTAACTCGTATATCATTAATTTTCTCCATCGCTATATTTTCTTCAAGCCAAAAATTCTAAACAAATAACAATTCTTCCACCCAAGAGGTCTGTCTCAATACTGCCATTGTCTGTTTTAAGCACTCTAAAACTGTATTGTCCGTCGGTCTAATTAATAATAACTAAGTTGTAGCTAAGATTGGAAATGTTTGCGGTGTTGCTGTCGGCGAATGTTCCAATAATTCCAATTCGGTCCATATGAAGAATTTTTGTTTTCGTTTCAGTCATATCATTCATGTAGTGGATAAACTTAACATTCATTCTAGTCGGGGTAAAGTTCAATTTAATGGTTTTGTCGAATGTCTTACTACCATTAACACCGCCTGGAAAATCATGACTCAGAAAAATAATCTTTTGGAATTTATAGTCTGCCATTGCGGAGATTTCACCTCCGCACCTCCAATGGTTTTGATGAAACTTTTTCAAAAGTTTCCTATACTAATCTTTATAACTTTCTGCTCGGACCGCCTGCGATTTCTATTCACGGGTCAGCGAGAAAAAAAATGAAAGTTGTGTGTGGTGTATTCAAAAAGGAATAGAAACCAAATTTAAATGTTTGTATAAGCCGATGAGCGATTGGTGTGTTAGTTTTGATGAAGCTATTCCACTAATCTGCTCAAATGATGCTTCTTGGTATAAAATCCACTTATATGAGTGCTAGTAGGGGCAAGCCCCTACGACCCCGCTTTGGGGTTTGAAAGGGGTTTCCCCTTTCATTTCTTTGAACTAGAAGGCGAAGGAAGGCAGATTCCTATGAGTAAGGTCAAAATTGAGACATAAGTATTAGCAACCTCACAAGGTAAGTTCTTTTCAGATAGCCTCACGATACAAAGGGTTATAATGGTGATACCCATTTGAAATAAGTATTTAATAAGTCTGCTGTCTGTTGGTCTGTTTTTTATACAACAACAATTCCAGTTATCTTTCAATTCGTGCTCTACTTTTTTTTCTTCATTCTTCAATGAAATATCCAAAACACAGTTCTTCAACTCTGGTGTTAGTTCGCCATCTGTCATATCAATGAGTGGAGGTGGAGGGTGTAATCTAGGTGGCATTGTTATTACGGATTTCTGCTAATTGGTTTTTTAAATCGGCTATATCATTAGTTAGATTATTATTTTGCTTTTCTAAATAAATCACCTTTTCAGCCATACCGTTTACAACGGTAGTTGTATGTTGAAAAGCACTGACCAATATTGGTATGAAGTCCGTGTATGATATACCTTCAAAGTTTCCATCCCCATCGTCTGCTTTTATTCCACTTTCAGATACAAATTCAGGAAATATTTTTTTTACTTCATCCGCAATAAATCCGTGGTTCTTTTTTTCTTTCTTTTCGTCTGATTTCAAATAATATGAACAGCAGTTTATTTTCATTAGTTTCTCACAACAATCCCCGCAGTCTAGTGTTTTAATATCTGATTTTAGCCTCCTGTCTGAACCAGAAGACCAAACATTCGCTCCTGCTGCAATATAAACATATCCATTATTATTTTCACCATTTGACAATGAAGTTGACCAAGCGTGTAATAATCCACCTGTATTCATTACCACCGCATAACCTGATGCGTCTCCTGCTTTCATAAATGTTTGAGGGTTGGACGTATTTGATGGTCTTTGTCTTGGTGTTAAAAATCCGCTTGATGTTGTTGGCATAGTTAATCCCGCATTAGCCGTTATCAATCCTTTTGTCCATAAAGACCCGTCCGACCCATTTAACGACATTAGAAGAACTTCGCCGCTATTCTCCCACACGGCACCCTCATTCGTAGAATTATTTACTCTAAATCTCATAACAAAACCGGTAATACCATTTCCAGCGACCGCTGTTCCATTTGATAAACTTCTGTTATTTCCCGGCTGACCCATATAAATCCCCCAGTTCGTGTCATTGCTTGCATACAAAATATTCCGTTGTTTGGCACTCCGTTTGCTCCTTTTTGAATTGTTATTTTTGCCCCTTGGTTTGCTATGAATATCTTTGAAGCAGTAATTCCATCATTACCAATTCTAAATAACTCATTTGTGGCGCCATAGTAAAATATGTGATTATCAGTTGTAGCATTAACATTGTACATAATTGTGTCTAGTTTAATACCAAATCCATTAAAAGCAGTCGTGGAGCCTGTTCCACCATCCCACAAAACTAATTTGTTGTTTGTGTTTGTATATCCTGACCTATCTATGAAAACACTTTTTCCAGCACCTACTACTATATTGTCGCTTGTTGTTAATGTTGTTGTTGATACACCCGCATTTGCTGTTAGTAATCCACTCGCGGTTGCCGTTGTTGTTGATATACCCGCATTTGCCGTTATTAATCCGCTCGCCGTTAATGTTGTTGTAGTCATGCCAGCAGTTGCCGTTAATGTAGTTCCCGTTATTGTTCCGCCATTTGTTATGTTGTTTGAGTTCATATCTAAGGCTCCATAAAACCGCATACCGCCAGCATTGTTAAAACGGACAATGTCAGACGAAGCACTTTTATTATCCAAAAGTTTTGAAATATAAAGTCCTGCTCCTTTTGCGTCAAATGCTACATTCGTAAATACATAATCTCTTTGGTTCGCGGTTCCGCTTGTAGCGGTATTCAAAGTAAATAAGAAATACTGATAATCTCCTGATGTCTGTGAAAAGAATATATCTCCTCCATTTTGGTTTAATATCCTCGCCCCATTATATGTTATATTTCCACCATTAGTGATAGTTTGATTATTAAAATCAGCATTGTTCGTTAAAGTTAGATATTTTATCACAGTGCTCGCACCATTAAATGTTTTACTTCCTGTTATGGTTTGGTCTCCTGTTAGTTTTACATTTTGCCCGTCCAATGTGTCCGCATACCCTTTTGTCGCTCCGTCCGTCGCTAATGTCGGAGTTCCAAGGTTGGCTATTTTGCTACTATTACAATCTAGCCCCGAAGCATTTACCCAACCGACTATCGCTCCATCAATAATGAAACTTATTTTTTTCGCATTTATTTCAAAGTTATAATTTACGCCCGTGCCCATATCAAGGCATCCGATAGTTCCTATATTGGCTGTGGAGTTAAAAACCACGAATGTTCCTTTTGTTGTTGCATTCGTTGAATTTCCAGTTATTTCAAGACCACTGCTAAATGTCTTGATTTCTGCTATGGTTTGGTTTCCTGAGGTTTTAACTGCCGAACTATCAAGGACAGAAACATCAAGACCATCAACAAGATTCACATTTGTTATAATTTGGTTTCCCATATTTAGTCCTCCCGTCATACTAGCAGTGCCGTCTAATCTAAGAAAGGGTGATGCCACGTTTCTCCATTGTCCAGTGCTATAAATGAGTAGTTGATTGTCTGATGCTGTTGTTATAATCACATCGCTATGTGCATCAATACTTCCACTTGCCGACACTTTAGCCGTGTTAGTATCGTGCTCTGATAGCCAAGTTGTGATAGACCTGCCATTTAGTTGATTTACATTTGTTATGTTTTGAATTTTCATATCAAGACCAGCACTCGCATTTATTATACTGCTAAATGTCTTAATTCCTCCTATGGTTTGGCCTCCTGTTAGTTTGACCACCGAACCATCAACTGCGAGATTTGCTAGATTAATTCCATTATATGTAGAAGCCCCTGAAATAGCATAACCATTCATATTTAGTCCTCCTGTCATACTGGCTGTGCCGTCTAATCTAAGAAAGGGTGGTGTGGTGTTTCTCCATTGCCCCGTGCTATACATAATCAGTTGGTTATCTGCTGGGAAGCCTGTTATTGTCACATCGCTGTGGCTATCTATACTTCCAGCTGCTGACACCTTATTATTATTATCATTATGCTCAAATATCCATTCATCAACACCTTTGTCATTTAGTAAATTAACTCCTGTTATATTCTTCCTTCCCATACTAATGTTGCCTGTTTCATCCACATTTATCGGAAATGTTTTATTTACCCAGTTTATTGAATTATATGTTAGATAACTATTCATTGCTATTGGTGCGGTTATAACCACATCTGAAAGTGTATCAATTGAACCAAGGGCTGTATTCTTCCATTTGCCTTCTACATCGTTGTAAGTTAAGTATTGTCCGCTCGCTTGTGCAAATATGTTTGTGTCTATCAAATTGTATAAACTGGTTTGGTGCGGATTAGAAGTATTAGAGCGGTGTTGAGTTGAGGCTTTGATTTCGTCGTTATCCCTAACTCCTTGCTCTGTGTAGTATAAATTTTTTCCTTCTTTAATGTCTGTTGTTGATTTGGTAGATAATCTCGCATCGAATCGGCCGTCAGTATAATAAAGATTTACGGGGTCAGCATCTTTTGGCACCCTATCTGTGTTTAAGCCATAATATTAGTGTTAGTTAAGTCTAAATTTTTTATATATAGTGAGTCCACTGCAATTTCAGACAAGCCTAAGAGCGACTTATATTGACTCATTGTAGGTGCTTTTTTTCAAAAACCACCTACGACCTCAAAAACTATATAATATAATACATATTTTAATGGCGGAGTTATAGAGGCGGAGTTATAGAGGCGGCAGTCTCTATGTTTATTAATAAAAAATAAATAATATTATTTTGTATATTAATATAAACAAGTCATAAAATGCCAAGAGGTAATAGAGAGGTCGCGATGAAGAATCTTGAAAAGGGTTGGGAGGCTAAGAAGAACCAGGCTAAGCAGAGAAAGATTGAAAGGGCGAGGGAATTACTTGCTGAGGAAGAGGCGAAGAATGTGAAAGAAATGACCAATGACGAAAAGATGGACCACATTACTAAGAAGCAGTTGGCGAAGGATATGATTCATGGTAGAGACGGTGAGAAAAGTGAGGAAAGCAGTGAAAGCGATGAAGAGGTTGAACACGACTTTGTTGATATCGTTGCCCAACGGGTTGCGGGTGTGAAACTTAAAGCCAAACAGAAGAAGGCGAAGAAAGTGGTAAAAAAGAAAGTGCCTGAATTAGAAGAGAGCGAGGATAGCGAAAGCGAAAGTGAGGAAGAAGAGCCTAAGCCTAAGAAAGGAGGTAAGAAGACTGGCAGTGTTAATGTCAATGTTTATGCGGGACAACCAGAGAAGTCAAAAAAAGAAAACAATGATGTTTCAAAGATATTTCTTAAATTTTGAAACTTTTTAAAAATCTTTCAATATATAACTTTATGCACGACTTATTATTTACTCTTTTATATATCGTGATAAACTACCTTCCTATTTTAGTCGCATACAGCTATCGCTGTAGGCAATACAGCAATGGATCATAAACACAGCAATCCACAAAATACTGAAACGGAGGCGGAGTCTCCACTAGATAAAGAAGAACTTGAAAAAAAGAAAATTGAAGAAGCTTCTGAAATACACCATCAATCTAAGAACCCTAAAAAATGGAATACTATACTAGCCCCTGAGCCTGAACCATTAAGCCAAGTGTTTATTGACCTTATGGATATGTCTAAAATAGCTACTAAGAAAGGAAACAAAAACTACAATTTTGGATTAGTGATGATTGATGTTTATTCTCGTCGTGGTTGGATTGAACCGATCAAAAATAAATCAACTGGCGAAGTATTGGAAGGATTAAAAAAAATGCAGAAACCTAAAAGGATTACGTCCGACAACTGCAGTGAATATAAAGGGCAAGTTGCTGAATACTTCAAAGACAACGGAATTCAAGACACAACTAACGAAGTTGGCTACCACCGAACTATGGGTATAGTAGATAGATTTATTAGAACAATAAGGAACGATTTAAATTTTATGTGGGAAGTTAATGATAATTTTATTTGGGTTCCTTACATTAATGAAATTGTTGATAATTATAATAATACATATCATAATACAATTAAGGCTACACCTATGGAAGTCTATGAGGGTAAAAAGAAAAACGATCAAGAAATATACAGAGCCGGTCTTATTAATACATTTCCTAAGGGCTCAACCGTTAGAAAAGAACTAGAAAGAACTGTTTTTTCTAAGGGTGATGTTCAGTATTCAAAGGCTATATATAAGGTTAAAGTGCGTAAAGGCTTCAAGTTGATTCTTTCAGATCACCAAATAATCAGCACTCAGCAATTATTAAAATCTAAGTTTGATAAACAGGTTGATGAAGAAGAACAGACTAATTCAAAATTAAAAAAAACTCAGGAACGGAACACTCAAAGGTTATTAAATCGTGAAAGCATAAATCACAGTAATATAAGAACTTCAAGCAGAATGAATTTTTTTTTGAAAAATTAGACCTTTAATAACAGAATAAATTCAATCCTACTTTATCCATAATTGATTGGTGTTTCTCAGTTCTTGTATGTCTTTTTAAGTGTGCATATGAAATCATAACACCACATTCACACTCAACTAATTTTGATTTGTTTTCTCGTATTTTTAGTTTTTGTAAATTACTGTATAGTTTTGAGTTTTCTTTTCTGTATTGCTTTCTCTTTTCTTTATTTTTTCCCTCCCATTCTTTAAATTTTTTTGCTATTTTCTCTTTATGTTCTTGCTTTTATTTTCTAAATCATTCTTTGTTTTTTTCATGATATTGTTTAATTTGATCTTTGTTTGCTTCATAAATTGTTCGTGATATTTGGTATCTTCCCTCCACTGCTTAACAGTTCTTCCTGCGATGCATCTATTAATACAGTTTTCTGTCTGTCTCATTATTTCTCCTTCTCGCTTACAAAGTTCCATCTTGTTATTACAAGGAAACATTTCAATAAGTTCAATGTAGTTATCATCATATTTCAATATCTCAAAAGAATTCATATATCGTTTGTTTTGCTATAATGTGCTCTATGAGCATACAATCTTTTATGTAATGGGTTTGTAGTAGAACCAATATATATTTGGTTTGTATGGTGTGAACGAATAGCATATATCTTTCCTTGGTTGTAGTCTGGCATTTGTCTTTTGTTGTCTCTTTTTGTCTTATTATGTATTTTTCTTTAATATGAAATTAAATTTTTTGTTTTGGAGCAAATCCACAACTCCCAAAACACAAAAAAATTATTTGGAGAAATTAGGATTCTTTCCTCCTGACCCAAAATCGACTTTTTGGGCAGCGAGAAAATCTGTAGGATGTTTTTTTTACAGTCATCAATTGTTTTTGGTTCCGGGCTCATTTCCTTTTTATTTTGGGGGTCGTAGGGGTTTACCCCTACATTTTGTCCCGTCCGGGCCGGCCGGGTGTGTCCCTGTGGTGGGGGGTGGTATGTAGTGAAAAAGCGTGCCCAAGTGCGACCCTATAATACTCACACACACACACACATGTACACACACACAAACACACACACACACACACACACACACACACACACACACACTACACTCACACACACACACATAGACAGACAGGCAGACAGACAGACAGGCAGGCAGACAGACAGACAGACAGACAAACAGACCGACAGCACAGACAGACAGCACTCACCAGTCTGAGACGTCTGAGACAAACAGACAGACAGACAGACGGACAGTACGTCTGAGACAGAGAGACAGAGAGACAGAAAGACTGACAGACAGAGAGACAGACAGAGAGACAGACAGACAGGCAGACACACAGTGACACACACACACACACACACACACACACACACACACACCACACACACACACAGACAGTGCGTAAGTGGAATCAAAAAGTACTTGTTGTGTGGGAAAGAAAATAGAAAAGTGTGTGATGGCAAGAAAAGAGCGCAAGGTGTGAACTACCATGCAAAAAAAACTTGGAGGCAGAAGAAACAACCCCCCAAAAGTTAGAGATAACCTTTTTTGGAGGCAAAAAATAAAAAGAAAAAGTTTGTGCAGTAATTTTTTTCCAAGTCCAAACCCACCTATGAATTTCACGGGCAGTGGCTTTTCTTTTCACGTTTTTTATGTATTATGCGCCGGGACCATTTCTTCAAAAATCTTCACCGAGACTTTATCCGCTAAGTAGTTAAACTTTTCATGCGTAAAATTAATCTTGGTAAGATGTCTGCGACATTCTCTTCCGACGATACGCGAATTAAAATAACTACCCGGTCTTTTACGAGTTTCGCAAGGAAATGATACCTGATACCGTACATCTATAGTTTGGTGCGTGATTCCCCAAGGCCCCGTTCCGATAACTAGTCTGAGAAGCGTGGGACTTTGGTTTGTGGTGAATTTCACGGGAAATGCTATCCTGTTTGTTGTTGGGTCACATGCAGAACTTCAACAGGAGATACACTTATCATACAAGCGTACTATTCTTTCCTTTCCACTGCCAAGTTTAGGACAATTCTGTATCAAGGATGACGATAGTACTGACGATGGTAGATTCTTTGCAGACAGGTGTATCTGAAGAGGACTTTGGATTCCGTAGTACCCGAGCATTGTTCGGTTTCTCAGGGGTGTTGCAGCGCAAACCGACAATGATATGTGCATGCACATCGTATGCATGCACGGTATGTATTATGATTTTCATGCATACATTTAATATGCAACGTACTCAAAGCAAGGGTAAAGTCAAAGGTCGAAGTGAAAGCATGACTAACAAGACCCAAGAAAGCCTGAGCGGAGGAAGAGGAAGAAGAAGAAAGAAGAAGAAGAAGAAGAAGAAGAAGAAGAAGAAGAAGAAGAAGAAGAAGAAGAAGAAGAAGAAGAAGAAGAAGAAGAAGAAGAAGAAGAAGAAGAAGAAGAAGAAGAAGAAGAA
>WBZZ01003313.1:60000-70000 GCA_019918135.1 Paulinella micropora
TTCTATCGATTTGTTTTGTTCTGATGAGTGCAACCAGCAGCAAGACTTTAGTCTAGAAATGAATTCGGACGGCTGCCCAGGCATCATTCGCTCTGGGGGCAAGGTCTAGCTATCCTTCTATATGCATGTCTTTTGTATCTAGACATATCATATGGACATATACATCTCGATAGGTAAATAAATTTATCCTTTTTTTTCTTTCTGTTTATGTACTTATTCGTCTACCTATCAATTTTTATCTATCTATCTATCTATCTATCTATCTATCTATCTATCTATCTATCTATCTATCTATCTACCTACCTACCTACCTACCTACCTACCTACCTACCTACCTACCTACCTACCTACCTACCTACCTACCTATCTATCTATCTATCTATCTATCTATCTATCTATCTATCTATCTTGTTTATACTAGACTGTCGAACAGTCTCGAAACTCCATCTGCTTACTGGGCCCTCTGTAATGGAGGTGGGAGCTCGTTCTGCAAGGGGCGCTTTATGGAACGAGCCCTGGCCCCGCCTGGTACTAGGAAGCTTTGGTATTGCCTGTATCAGTCCCTTCCGTGCAAACATCACGGCTTAGCTGGGCATCGGGTTAATACTTTACCCACAGACTTCCTGGTTGACGAAATCAGAAGCTCCTTTTTTCTGACATTAGTCGATATTTCATCTATCTATCTATCTATCTATCTATCTATCTATCTATCTATCTATCTATCTATCTATCTATCTATCTATCTATCTACCTACCTAGCTATCTATCTATATATCTATATATCTATCTATCTATCTATCTGTCTGTCTGTCTGTCTATCTGTCTATGCGTCTATCTGTCTATCTGTCTGTTTGACTGTCTATCTGTCTGTTTGACTGTCTGTCCGTCCGTCTTCACTGCCCTCTGGTTTTTTCACGTGGTTCCAGTTTCACGGGCGAGAGCGATGTGGGTCGGCCGGGGCCTTATTTGGGGCCGGCCGGATCAAAACATCGGCCGATATAGAGTGCATCCCTTGACGGGAAGGAATGGGCCTCCCTACAGCTCTTTACTAACTGTTTTAGAGCCCATAATTATGTGGCACGCGTCGGGGTCAGCCGGTACAGCGCGACTGCCAGGGCTGATGGCTACCTATAATGGGCCCTTGGCACGTTCGCAAACTGCGGGAAAGCCCCAAGAGCCTTTGATACAGCCCGATAGACAGATAGATAGACAGATAGATAGACAGATAGATAGATAGATAGATAGATAGATATATATATATAGATAGATAGATAGATAGATAGATAGATAGATAGATAGATAGATAGATAGATAGATAGATAGATAGATACACGCGTAGGTTTATCGTCTGAGCCGTTTGCTTTCCCTTAGCCTCAGCCATTGCGTAAAAGGTAGATAGACAGAGAGACAGAGAGACAGATAGATAGATAGATAGATAGATAGATAGATAGATAGATAGATAGATAGATAGATAGATAGATGAGACGTCGCAAAGGAATGTAGTCCTTGCAAAGGAACGCAGTTTCACATCAAACAGTAATTTGTGTACTGTGCATGTGTCCGGTGGGAATCACGGGTAGACTGTGTTCTGGAAAAAGAAGAGGAGGAAGGACGTTGAAGAAAAAGGCAATCTAGGAATGGAGAGTGGGGAGGATAAGGAAGAAAAGAAAGAAAAGGAAGCCGTTAGTCCAAGTGTTTTGAGCACCGTTAGCTTGCGCAATCTACAATGATGACATTGTGTAAAGGCCTAAACCCCCGAAGGGACCTAGCCCGGGCTATGCAACACTGGACGGCTATGACGGAATGCAGGATGAGAGATAAGGGGAGGATGAGAGGGAGGGCGGATTGGAGTTCTTCTTCAATGTCTTTCCATACGCTTGGTGTTGATGGCAAAATCAGGTGCTTTCTTCTTTCGATTGGTTCTTTCGGGGCACTTCTTGGACGAAATGAGAGTATGTCTCGGCGTCAACACTGTGGGTGGAATCCGGGTTGACAATGCCGGGTTGTGACTTATAGTCCGGATGGACGTGCACTTTTGGACTCTACTACATTCCTTTGCGACATCTCATCTATCTATCTATCTATCTATCTACCTATCTATCTATCTATCTATCTATCTATCTATCTATCTATCTATCTATCTATCTATCTATCTATCTATCTGTCTGTCTGTCTGTCTGTCTGTCTGTCTTTCGAGGAGGCTCGAAGGATCTTCGTAAGGGTGGACATGAGCAAAATCTTCTCCAAGGGGTTTGAAGAAAAAGGCAAATGGAGAGTGGGGTCTTGAGGAGGACAAAGAAGAAGAGAAAGAAAAGGAAGCCGTTCAAGCCGTTAGTCCAAGTGTTTTGAGCACCGTAAGCTTGCGCAAGCTACAATGATGACATTGTATGAGGCCTAAACCCCCGAAGGGACCTAGCCCGGGCATGCAACACTGGACGGCTATGACGGAATGCAGTCACCGATACGGACTAGAGGAAGATTAGTCCAATATTTGACTGCACAGGAGCGATAGATCGCAAAAGAGCAACGAACTACGCAGGACGATAGCTTGAAGGAAAGGGATTTGGATTGGGGATGTGAAAAACCCAAGGCGCGGAAACATCGATGAACAGAGAACGATACCATGCCGCGAGCCCCGCATTCGATTAGATAGATAGATAGATAGATAGATAGATAGATAGATAGATAGATAGATAGATAGATAGATAATATAGATAGATAGATAGGTAGATAGATAGATAGATAGATAGATAGATAGATAGATAGATAGATAGATAGATAGATAGATAGATGAGATATCGACTAATGTCAGAAAAAAGGAGCTTCTGATTTCGTCAACCAAGGAAGTCTGTGGGTAAAGTATTAACCCCATGCCCAGCTAAGCCGTGATGTTTGCACGGATGGGACTGATACAGGCGATACCAAACCTCCCTAGTACCAGGCGGGGCCAGGGCTCGTTCCATAAGCGCCCCTTGCAGAACGAGCTCCCACCTCCATTACAGAGGACCCAGTAAGCACATGGAGTTTCGAGACTGTTCGACAGTCTAGTATAAACCGACAGAGCACTGTGGGTTTTATTCCGGGCTCAACAAGCGAGAAAGGGCACCCTGAGGGAACAGGATTGTGCTTCCCGTCGCTATTTCGGCATGTGACTCATAGGCGTATGGCTAGGCACACATAAGGCACCCTACCACGGGCCCAGCACACCCACGCCATCCCCTAATTCTCTGTCTGTCGACAGATGGCACCCATTTCAAAAAATCAAGCCCAAGGGAGGGTCAGTGACACCTCAAGTGGCCTTGGTTCACTCCGTGGAGTAAGTGATGAGATCAACTGATGAGATATCGACTAATTTCAGAAAAAAGGAGCTTCTGATTTCGTCAACCAAGGAAGTCTGTGGGTAAAGTATTAACCCGATGCCCAGCTAAGCTGTGATGTTTGCACAGAAGGGACTGATACAGGCGATGCCAAACCTCCCTAGTACCAGGCGGGGCCAGGGCTCGTAGATAGATAGATAGATAGATAGATAGATAGATAGATAGATAGATAGATAGATAGGTATATAGATAGATAGATAGTCTACTGCGTAGGTGAATCGTTTGAACCGTTTGCTTTAATTTGCGGGAAACCGAGGGGTGCAGCAGGCGATATAATGATCGTTGGATTGTAAAAACTCAAGGAATTCACACCAGGTTTCTCGGTTAAAATGGCTTACCCGCAGCCAAGTCTCTTCGTGGCAAAGTCAACCCGGAGCACGGCTCGCCGCTCCTAATTCGTTTGCTACCGCTGATCGGAGAACACAGTCCCGGTAGCCAGCGGTCGCCGCTGTCCTGTTGTGACCTGGCATATGAGAAAAGTTAGAGTCTACACGGGAGTGGGGTCTTCTTGTGTGCGGATAGGCACAGAAGCAGGAAGATCATAAGGTATAGTACAGCCGCCTCGAATCGATCGCCATGGATGAAGTCCTCGGGCCTGAGCCATGGCGGAGCATGTGACGTAAAGCGTATCAGATTCTGAAATTTAGTATGCTAGCCCATCCACCCAGGGAAGCGTTGGCACAGACTCCAGCCCGCTTCACAGCCACCATTGGGCGGCGAGGTGGAATGTCTTCGGATATGAAGCGCTTGTAGACCAAACGTATCTACCAGTTTATCACTTTAATATCTATCTGTCTATCTACTGTTATCATATTTTTTTATCTATCTATCTATCTATCTATCTATCTATCTATCTATCTATCTATCTATCTATCTATCTATCTATCTATCTGTCTGTCTGTCTGTCTGTCTGTCTGTCTGTCTGTCTATCTATCTATCTATCTATCTATCTATCTATCTATCTATCTATCTACGTATCTATCTGCCTATCTATCTACATATCTATCTACCTATCTTACCTGTCTTTCTATCTATTTTATCTAGGTGTTCGGCTCTGGAGTGTTTGGTTTGGCAAGTTCAGTCTGCAACGCTGCTGCTTTCATGGGTTTGAGGGTCCCAGGTGGCGGGGGCGCTACCTTCCGTCTCACCTTCCACCAACTGTCTCAACCAGATTCCCAGGATTCGCTAGACATCAACGCATCCGCCCCCGAAAACGTAACTACAGCACTGAACGCAACCGCGGCGCCGAACGCAACCGCGGCGCCAAACGCAACAGCGGCGCCAAATGCAACCATGGCACCTGACGGAACCGCAGCACCGGATGTAGGGCAGAACGCACCTCCAACTAAAAAAATTTGCACTTGGATACAAGGACTTCCAATCGATGTTTCACATCATTTTATCGAGCACCAAGAAGTTTCTGAAAATGACTGTGCCAAAGTGAAAATAAGTGATCCATCGGCCGTTGGTGTTGCGTTTCAGCCAGGTTTGCACCCAAATCAAAGTGACTCTCAACCTTGACCAGAAACTTATTTCTATATCGCATAAATGTCTCTTCAAAATTGTAATGTTATTAATATGGGCGATTGTTTTAACACAGATGTATACATACACGCAATGGTTATAAAATTGTATAGATGTATGCATGAATATTATGTGTATCATTATATTTATAACTAAGTCTTGTTGATATATATATATGTATATATATATATATATATGTGTGTGTGTGTGTGTGTGTGTGTGTCTGTGTGTGTGTGTCTGAGTGTGTGTGTGTCTGAGTGTCTGTGTGTCTGTGTGTATATGAATGTATGTATGTATGTATGCATGTATGCATGTATGCATGTATGCATGTATGCATGTATGCATGTATGTATGTATGTATGTATGTATGTATGTATATATATATATACATAACATATATATATATATATATATATATGTATGTATGTATGTATATGTATTATATATATATATATATGTATATGTATATATATATATACATATTATATATATATATATATAATATTACATATATGAACATGTTTGCGTGTGTGTATGCATGCATATTACAACCTAGGCACGCATAATTGTATTGGCCTCAAAGTTTATTCGACCATATTTGATCCGGATGAGCCTTGGATTTCTTGTTTCTTTCAGCTCGCAGGTCTCCAATGCTGAAAGTTTATACATATGAAGCAGCGTGCGGAAGATCAATTACTGTGGCAGTGTTATCCGAGGCACTTTAACTTTATTATTATTATTATTATTATTATTATCGTGGCACCGCGATAGCCCAGTGGTTAAGGTCTACCATCTGGGACCTGTCGCCAGTTCGATTCCCGTCGGTGCCAGTATTTTCCAAGGATATTTTCTTTGAAAGTATTGGTCTGTCTGGAAGGCTTGGAGCTGCCTTGCGGGGGTGTCAGTAGAGCCTATCGTCAAATCTGTACTCCCCTCGAGAAATGCATTTGCCATTGACTGAAGCACTATTATTATTATTATTATCATTATTATTATTATTATTATTATTATTATTATTATTATTATTATTATTATTATTATTATTATTATTATTATTGTTATTGCCAGTTCGATTCCCGTCGGTGCCACCAGTATTTTCATTGAACATCCGATCCGTCTGGACCAGTATTTTCATTGAACATACCGGCCCGTCTGGAAGTGTTGGAACTGCCCTTGCGGGGGTGTCATTAGAGCTTATCGTCAATTCTTCGTACTCCCCTCACGGGTGAGACGATGGAGGCGCATGTGCAGAAATGCATCAGCCATTGACAAAGAAACACTATTATTGTTATTATTGTTATCCCTGAAAGGTGTTGGAGTAGGGGGTGGAGTGGGGGGGGGGGTGGAAAGTGAAATTGTGTACCCCCCCCCCCCCCAAGCATTTCCGCAACCCTGTGGGAATAAATCATAGTTTGTGGGAACCAGGAAGAATTGGGAGCTCATATTGGCAGGGTGGTTAGCCCGAGAATTAATCTTGATGCTGGTATAATTTTTTCGGAATTCATGCAAATATTTGCGTTAAGGGAGTGCCTGAATGCCAAATTTCCTGTTTTTTAAAAGCCTATTTTCTGCTCTCCCATCGGAATAAATCATGGTTTGTGGGAACCAGGAGGAGTTGGGAGCTCATATTGGCAGGGTGGTTAGCCCCAGGCTCGATCTTGATGCTGATATAATTTTTTGGAATTCACGCAAATGTTTGCGTTAGGGGAGTGTCCTCATCTATTCAAGGTACCCTGTCGACGGGGCAGGGGGGGTCCGGGGGGCCCTTTTACCGGGAACCCCAGCCCGGTGATTGTACGTGCCCGTTTTCAGTCGCGGGTGGCACACAAACCAAAAAATTGAGGTCTTGTGCCACCAGGCGCCCTCCGGCACTTGAACGTACCCTGTCGACGGGGCAGGGGGGGTCCGGGGGGCTCTCCCCCCGGGAACCCCAGCCCGGCAATTGTACGTACCCATTTTGGTCGCGGGTGGCACCCATACCAGAAAATTGAGGTCGTTGCGCACACCAGGGGGAGTTAGCGGCTGATATTTGGTGTATCTGACACTGCTTGATGAGCTCTCCTGGAAAATATAAAAATATTCCGCCGGGGGGGCGCAAAACCGGAACATTGAGGTGGCTGCGCCACCAGGCGCCGTTTGCGCACACCAGAGGGAGTTTGAGGCTGGTGTTTGGTGTACCCGACACCCCTCGGTGCGCTCTGTTCGAGATTAAAAAGTGTTGGCGTGTGGCACAAAAACCAGAGATTTGAGGTTTTTGTGCCATCAGAGCTTACACTTGCGTTCTGCTGGTACCTCCGGCAATTGAACGTACCCTGTCGACGGGAAAGGGGGGAGGGGGGGTGCGCGATTTTCGCGCACCTCAAACCATCCTTTCAGGTCTTGGCGCAGCCCCTAGTTATTATTATTATTACTATTATTATTATTATTATTATTATTATTATTATTACTATGGACACCGTGATAGCCCAGTGGTCAAGTTCTACCATCTGGGCCCTGTCGCCAGTTCGATTCCCGTCGGTGCCACCAGTATTTTCATTGAACATACCGGTCCGTCTGGAAGTGTCGGAACTGCCCTTGCGGGGGTGTCATTAGAGCCTATCGTCAATTCTTCGTACTCCCCTCACGGGTGAGACGATGGAGGCGCATGTGCAGATTTGCATCAGCCATTGACAGAGAAGCACTATTATTATTATTATTATTATTATTATTATTATTATTATCATTATTATGGACACCGTGATAGCCCAGTGGTCAAGTTCTACCATCTGGGCCCTGTCGCCAGTTCGATTCCCGTCGGTGCCACCAGTATTTTCATTGTACATACCGATCCGTCTGGACCAGTATTTTCATTGAACATACCGGCCCGTCTGGAAGTGTTGGAACTGCCCTTGCGGGGGTGTCATTAGAGCTTATCGTCAATTCTTCGTACTCCCCTCACGGGTGAGACGATGGAGGCGCATGTGCAGAAATGCATCAGCCATTGACAGAGAAGCACTATTATCATTATTATTATTATTATTATTATTATTATTATTATTATTATTATTATTATTTTTATCCCTGAAAGGTGTTGGAGTAGGGGGTGGGGGATTTGAGGGGAGGGGGAAATGGGTGGCACCCACACCTGAAAATTCAGGTTTTTTGCCCACCAGGCGCCTTTTGCGGCACCTCCGGCAATTCAACGTACCCTGTCGAAGGGAAAGGGGGGGTCCGGGGGGCTCTCCACCCGGAAACCCAAGCCCCGTGATTCTACGTACCCGTTCTGGTCGCGGGTGGCACCCGCACATGAAATTTAGGTCTTTTGCCCACCAGGCGCCCTTTGCGGCACCTCCGGCAATTCAACGTACCCTGTCGAAGGGAACCTAAGCCCCGTGATTCTACTTACCCGTTCTGGCAGCGGGTGGCACCCACACCAGAAAATTGAGGTCTTTTTGCCACCAGGCGCCCTTTGCGGCACCTCCGGCAATTCAACGTACCCTGTCGAAGGGAAAGGGGGGGGGGTCCGGGGGGGCCTCCAAAAAGTGATAAGAAGTGGGACTGGCGGGGTTAGGTGCGCGAATTCGCGCACCGGTAAACCATCCTTTCAGGTGTTGGCGCAGCCCCTAGTTATTATTATTATTATTATTATTATTATTATTATTATTATTATTATTATTATTATTATTATTATTTCCAGGATCTGGATCTGATGCTATAGTCTGAGGAAGCCTATTATTATTATTATTATTATTATTATTATTATTATTATCTGGACACTGTGATAGCCCAGTGGTCAAGTTCTACCATCTGGGCCCTGTCGCCAGTTCGATTCCAGTCGGTGCCACCAGTATTTTCATTGAACATACCGGTCCGTCTGGAAGTGTTGGAACTGCCCGTGCGGGGGTGTCATTAGAGCCTATCGTCAATTCTTCGTACTCCCCTCACGGGTGAGACGATGGAGGCGCATGTGCAGATTTGCATCAGCCATTGACAGAGAAGCACTATTATTATTATCGTTATTATTATTATTATTATTATTATCATTATTATTATTATTATTATTATTATTATCATTATTATTATTATTATTATTATTAATATTATTATTATTATCCTTATTATTATCGTTATTGTTATCCTTATTATTATCATTCTTATTAATATCATTATTTTTATCATTATTTTTATCATCATTATCATCATCATTATTATCATCAAGTAGAAGGAGCAATTTTTGGTGCTTATCTTTCTGCTCAAGGTTTGCGGCATGATTTTTTGGCTTTAAACGGAACCACTGCACAAACAGCAAAAACTATATTATGCATTAATTGGCGAAAGCTGAATTATTTTCAATCACACTGTTCAGGTCTGTCAATATCTGAAAGCCTCTCATAGGTAACGTCTCATCGCCAGGAGGTTGCCAAAATGGCGTGAGGGCTCAACCAGTTGCTCGCTTGGATTCGTTTTTTACGCTTTCGGTTCCATTTCTCCCCGTGGCGGCGGTAACACCATGCAATTCAACGTGTGCTATGTTGCAGTGGCTGAGTATTTTGTTCGAGAATGTTTGTGATGATGTTAATGGCACCTGAAAATGAGCGCCTTTCACAAAAAAAAATATCTGTAACTTCTGAACGCCTAATGTACAGCAACTTTGTCTTTACCTTTGTAGACCAGTGATCCAGAATGGAGAGCTGATCCCTCTTCTGCTCCGCTGCAGATCACGCCTACATATGCCCAATGTTTCATCTGCCAGGATATGCCCAGGCGTACGCTTGATTATTTCTTCCTGTCCTTGGAATTCCATGCTATCTTTTTGACTGTTTTTTTTGAAATGCTTCTGCTGCCGATACTACCACTTTTGGCAAGTGCGTCAGTTTTCCGCGTGCAGGACTTTCAAAATATCATAGCAATCACCTTTCGATCTGGTAGTCAGCATACTTCTGGCATTAGTCGCACTAAGCTTCTGCAGATGCAACTCAACTCACTCAACAACGTCAACGCGTTTCTCAAATGGATAAGTCACACGAACGAGCGCGTCCGTTTTGCTGTGAGGGTTCATGTCGGATTGCTATCCTACCTGGTATTCGCCTCGCTTGGGCTGGTCATACTTTTTGTCTGGA
>WBZZ01003313.1:77500-143953 GCA_019918135.1 Paulinella micropora
TTGTCAAGCAGCGACAAGCAGGCCCAGTGCATGGCGGGGTCGAGTATAGACTGAGAGTCGGTTTGCGACACGATCGCGTCTACCCAGCTGGTTCCTAGCGTGCACTGCACAATACGGAGCCGCAGACATAGAGCATGCTCCGCGCTACGTCACACGCGGGGCATAGCCATCTCCGCACGCAAACCGGTCCGGCCAGGGACGACGACATTCCGCAGATTCCCTTGTTGTTGCAAGTTGCGTCATCCAGTGAGGGCCGTTTAGGTTCCGACAAGTAAGGCACTGCGGCTCGGGCAAGGCGGGAGGATTTATGTCAAAGTAACCTGGCTTGCAAACACAGCTTCGTGTCTGCGCCCCGCCCGCCGGAGTCTGGACCGCGTTGTTGGGGCAGGCATTGTGCCTTTTACTTATTGACAACGTCAGTATTAGTAGCAGCACGGGGGGCATTTTTGCAACAGAAAGTTCTTCCTCTCTTCCTCCCCCTTGGAGGCTTCTCAGGGTAAAAAAAAAGGAGGAAAAAAGGGAAAGAGATCCTCCCCCCCCCCCCCCAACACCCTTTCCCTGCCCCTCCCCCCCCCCCCCCCCCCCCCCCCTCCCGCCCCCCCCTCTTTTTTCTTTTGTTTGCACTCTTCTTTTCTTGCAAAGAAAATGGACGTCCATTCTAAGGAGGGATCTACAAGTGTACAGGAAATGTGCGCTGGTATGCCTTTTGACCTGTTTTCCATGCCCGTGTCTTGCTCGTATATAAGACAAGTCCGGTGCCAAGGTCTCGTCTTGGCTTTCTTCTCCGGAGTTAGGCTGCGAACCGGAAGAGCTGGATGAGAGTGAAATCAAGAATCTGTTGGACATAGCGATCAGGCATGGGAACTGCAGTATTGGTATTACCCTGGGTGCCCCGAACGACAGCACGGCGTGCCGATTCGACTCTTCGCCGCTAAGGGCCCGCGCGCCATCGGACCAGACTGGACAGTACGAGGCATCGTATCAGACCGGGCAGTCCAAACGGGATCGGGTGTGCGGTTACGAATGCAAACGGCGGGAACTAAGCTCAGTGTTGTGGTACAACCAAGACCGTAAAACGGCCATTCTAGCACTACGCCCAACCTTTACCACACAAAACCGCCTTTTAGACCTCCAGTACTGGCGCCGCAGAATTGAGGGCACCTGCCCGGGAAAAAGTACTCCTCCTCTCTAGATCTGTGCTACCAGCAAATACATTTGGCTGTTACTCAAATGGAAGAGCAGGCGGATAAGGAAAATGTTTTCTGCCACACTGGCTTTTACAAAGCACTTGGCTCTTGTGTAACGCAGCGCCCCCTACGCTTTCTCATTGAACGCATGGAACGTAAGGAGCTGGACAGTCTCTGGTGCCTAGGCATGTCGCTCGGAGGCGCCATGGCCGCCCTGGTCGGCGCCTGTGCCGCCAAGCTTTTGCCCGAGACACAAGTCGAGGTCGTGAGCTTGGGAGCGCCCATGTTTGGTAACAGGTCTTGCAACAAACTCGTTCTTCAGATGCTGAGCCGAGAAGGTAAATTTAAGTGTAGGTGGATTCGCGTGTACAAGGAGAATGACGTTGTCCCTAAACTGCCCGACAGGTTTATGCGCAGGGGTTCCTACGAACACCCAAAGTCGACAGACGGACCGCCAGGGATCAAGGGTGTGTATAGAGAGGTAAAAGAGACCTCTGATGGTAGAGCCCAAGCACAGCCAAACGATACCCGGGTATAATACCCGGGTATGATACCCGGGTATGATACCCTGGGGTATGCATACCCCCCTAATACCCCCTCATACCCATCATACCCCCCCCATACCCCTGGAGTATGATACCCCCCCCCCCCCCCCGCCCAAATATCCCCCCCGATGTATTGGACAGGGGTATGAAATAGGGGTATCATACCTGAGTATGGGGGGGGGGGGGGGGTATCGTTTGGCACAGGGGTATCATACCCCGGGTATGAGACAGGGGTATGGGACAGGGATATCATACCTCGGGTATGAGACAGGTATGGGACAGTGATATGAGACAGGGATATGAGACAGTGGTATGGGACAGTGGTATCAATAATGATATAATAAACTGAGATAATGATGATGATTATTTTAATAATAAGTTGGTTCCCGCTTTTATATTAATACATCTTTGATACCACTCCATTTCCAGGTGACTGATCATTGCTGATCTCTTCTGCTTCATACTCAGCTTGTACGAGTGGTAAGTATTTTATTACTTTAGTGTTTGTATAAAAAATAAAAATAATATTAATAATAATATTAATAATAATAGTGCTTCTAAGTCAATGGCGAATGCATTTCTGCACATGTGCCTCCATCGTCTCACCCGCGAGGGGAGTACGAAGATTTGACGATAGGCTCTACTGACACACCCGCAAGGCAGCTCCAAGCCTTCCAGACAGACCAATACTTTCAAAGAAAATATCCTTTAAAAATACTGGCACCGACGGGAATCGAACTGGCGACACGTCCCAGATGGTAGACCTTAACCACTGGGCTATCGCGGTGCCACTATTAATAATAATAATATTAATAATAATAATAATAATAGTGCTTCTCAGTCAATGGCGAATGCATTTCTGCACATGTGCCTCCATCGTCTCACCCGCGAGGGGAGTACGAAGACTCGATTTGACGATAGGCTCTACTGACACCCCCGCAAGGCAGCTCCAAGCAGCCTTACTAGCTTCCAGACAGACCAATACTTTCAAAGAAAATATCCTTTGAAAATACTGGCACCGACGGGAATCGAACTGGCGACAGGTCCCAGATGGTAGACCTTAACGACTGGGCTATCGCGGTGCCACTAATAATAATAATAATAATAATAATAATAATAATAATAATAATAATAATAATAATAATAATAATAATAATAATAATAATAATAATAATAATAATAATAATAATAATAATAATAATAATAGTGCTTCTCTGTCAATGGCTGATGCAAATCTGCACATGCGCCTCCATCGTCTCACCCGTGAGGGGAGTACGAAGAATTGACGATAGGCTCTAATGACACCCCCGCACGGGCAGTTCCAACACTTCCAGACGGACCGGTATTTTCAATGAAGATACTGGTGGCACCGACGGGAATCGAACTGGCGACAGGGTCCAGATGGTAGAACTTGACCACTGGGCTATCACGGTGTCCAAATAATAATAATAATAATAATAACAATAATAATATATAATAATAATAATAATACTACAATAATACTATGATAATACTAATAATAATAATAATAATAATAATAATAATAATAATAATAATAATAATAATAATAATAATAATATATCTGAGGCGTACTGATGCAGCTAATGGCATATCCTCAACGGACATAAGCCTCCAATACCCTTGTTCGAGGTCCTCCACCCCCCCGTGTCAGTCTCTCGCCTGATGATCGGGGCCACCGATGGAGCTCCTGAGGGCAAGACTGCACTAAGCCGAGGTTATTCCGCAGTCCCAGCAACCTCTTGCAAGACGTCACCGAATGTGCAAGTGCATACACCAAGCGCGGTTGCTAGAGCTGCCTCGAAACCCCACCCATAACCATCTGGTGTCTGCTGGGTCCTGGGCTATCAACCAGCATATGCGGAGTTTAAGATCTTTTACGCGCGCAACGACCCTCCTCCCCAGCATCTACCACCAAAGGGTTATGAGTTGGCGTCACAGTTTAACGCCTTGAGGCCATTGGGCTGGAACTCTGTTTAGCAAGTGTGACTAGGTTTTTTCATCGGGATTTCCCTCAAATATAATAATAATAATAATAATAATAATAATAATAATAATAATAATAATAATAATAATAATAATAATAATAATAATAATAATAATAATAATAATAGTGCTTCTCTGTCAATGGCTGATGCATTTCTGCACATGCGCCTCCATCGTCTCACCCGTGAGGGGAGTACGAAGAATTGACGATTAGCTCTAATGACACCCCCGCAAGGGCAGTTCCAACACTTCCAGACGGGCCGGTATGTTCAATGAAAATACTGGTCCAGAAATAGACCGGTATGTTCAATGAAAATACTGGTGGCACCGACGGGAATCGAACTGGCGACAGGGCCCAGATGGTAGAACTTGACCACTGGGCTATCACGGTGTCCAATAATAATAATAATAATAATAATAATAATGAGTGACAAGTATTCTATTCAGTAAAACAGTGCTTGCGTAGATAATAATACAATATAATAATAATCATGAGGGATATGGGAAGGGTTAGGAGGGGTATGAGATGTGTATGATATTAATACCTATATCTTCAATTAATTTTACAGTTTTGGAAAGATTTGGAACACTTTCCATTCTACCTAGAAAGTCGTTACCAAGCTGCATCTTGAAAGAGAGAGAGCATGAGAGAGAGAGAGAGAGCCTAGGAGAGAGAGACTTAGATAGAATTGAATACTCATAAGATGATATATATGAAGTTGTAATATATATTAATAATGATAAACTGAGATAATGACGATGATAATTTTAATAATAAGTTGTGTACCGCTTTTGTTAATATACATACTTGATAGCACTTCAGTTCCATCTCTTCTGCTTCATACTCAGCTTCTACGAGTGGTAAGTATTTTATTACTAGAGTGTTTGCGTAAATAATAATAATAATAATAATAATAATAATAATAATAATAATAATAATAATAATAATAATAATAATAATAATAACTTTATATAATAATAACTTGATAATATTGTAATAATATATTAATAATAATAATAATAGTAATAATAATAATAATAATAATAATAATAATAATAATAATAATAATAATATTAATAACGAGTGGTAAGTATTCTATTAAAACAGTGCTTGTGTAAATAATATTATAATACAATAATAATGATGAGAGGTATGGGAGGGGTATGATATTTAAATTATACTTATCTATATTTTCGATTAATTTAATATTAATATTAAATTATAATTATATTAATATCATAATTCTTTAATTTTTTCTACAGTTTTGGAAAGATTTGGAACACTTTCCATCCTATCTAGAAAGTCGTTACCAAGCTGCACAAACCCTGCTTGTGCTCTTGAGTTCGCGTTTTGAGATACGACTGCAGCTAGATTAGCGGTAGGATTAGATTTGCTATGTATCTGCCGCACCTGCCCTCCCATAGTGCGTTCGCCAGGCATAGTCCATATATTGCGTAGGCTACCTATCTCTTTCATAGTTGCAATGATATGCTCAACTGCATGGAAAACATAGGCATGATCAGATGGAGGTAAGTTAGCTAGTACTCGTCTGCGTACATCTCTTTCCTTCACCTTCAAATCCTCTACATACTGACCTGTTATGATTCTGGAGCCTTCACTACCAAACTTACTCTCAGGATCCATAGCACCAAAAAGCTCACACAACGCTGCCCATGTGTCATAAGCTCCACCTGTTAATCCGCCTGCAAACCATCAAAGAAAATGAGGGGTATGGGAGGGGTATGAGAGAGGTATGATACCTATATCTTTCGCATCGCTGTAGCAATTAACTGCGTACTTTATGCACTCGTGCATAGTCATGCGACTTTTGGTGCTCTTCGACTTGGGATCACCAAAAGGCACAGCAGTTGTTGAATAACCAGATTCTGCACAAAACGTTAACCACCTCTCATCCATTGCCTTCCAATGTTCTTGTTTTATCTTTAACAGATTATTTTTAGCCTTGTATCTTAATTTGATTGCTTTATCTATCTCATATTTTTTCCTGTCTCTCTTCTTCGTTTCTTTTCTCTGCTGGTGTTCTGGGTTTATTTTTACATTCTTTAAAAGGTGGAATCGATATACTTCTAATTCCTTTGAACAAGGGCAACATATAACGCAAAAACAATACCATAACCAATGCTATGCGCGAAATCTGCATCACATCTTCGTAAACAGGAGCGTTCCAACAAAAGCAGTGGACTTCTCCCTGTAAATCCGTTTATTTCTTCCCCACGTGCGTCAGCTGCAGCGCCAAACAGCTCATACTCATCTGTTGTTTTTCTCCTACACGGGGGTTCGTCAACGAGCCAACTAACACGTTTCTTATCTCCATCTATTTGCTTTCCTCTGCACCAGCTGTAAGGGCAGCCTCGTACACTTTTGGGGCCGATATGACACATAATGTCACACATGGCTGGCGTGTCGGCACATATAGAGTGAATGTGCACTTTCTGTTCTACAAGTTCAGTGAAAGTCTCTTCGCACCATGGCCACGAATTACTTGGCTTTTCACCGTACGGCAAAATATCAAAAATTTCAGTGTTCCATTTTCTATTTCTATGTTGTTGTTCAAAGTCCATTACTCTACCAGTAGTTAGTGTTTGTGATTTTTTTTGAGCACGCTTACCCTTCTGTATTGGGGACGCATCCCATGACCAACAAATTGACAGCCAGTTTTTCACATCCTACATACAATTTTCGATGGGAATATGAATATTTGAAAAAAAGTAAAAAGTAAAAAAACTTTTACTATTAATACTTGTAACTTTTTGAGAGCGAGAGAGAGAGAGGTGGGGTATGACAGGGGTATCATACCCGGGTATGGGACAGGGGTATCATACCCGGGTATCATACATACATCATCAATGACAGGTCCCGGTTCGACACTGGCAGCTATAGTGTCTTACGCTACATACATACATACATACATACATACATACATCTTTATCGACATCATATGGGACAGGGGTATGAGAGGCGGGGTATGGGACAGGGGTATGAGAAACGGGGTATGGGACAGGGGTGTGGGACAGGTGTATGAGAGGCGGGGTATGGGACAGGGGTATGAGAGGCGGGGTATGGAACAGGGGTATGCCACAGGAGTATGGGACAGGGGTATGAGAAACGGGGTATGGGACAGGGGTATACGTAGAGAGGCGGGGTATGAGACAGGGGTATGGAACAGGGGTATGAGAAACGGGGTATGGGACAGGGGTATGAGACAGGGGTATGGGACAGGGGTATGAGAAACGGGGTATTGGACAGGGGTATACGTAGAGAGGCGGGGTATGGGACAGGGGTATGGGACAGGGGTATGGGACAGGGGTATGGGACAGGGGTATGGGACAGGGGTATGAGAAATGGGGTATGGGACAGGGGTATACGTATGAGAGGCGGGGTATGAGACAGGGGTATGGGACAGGGGTATGAGAAACGGGGTATGGGACAGGGGTGTGGGACAGGTGTATGAGAGGCGGGGTATGGGACAGGGGTATGAGAGGCGGGGTATGGAACAGGGGTATGAGACAGGGGTATGGGACAGGGGTATGGGACAGGGGTATGGGACAGGGGTATACGTAGTGAGGCGGGGTATGAGACAGGGGTATGGAACAGGGGTATGAGAAACGGGGTATGGGACAGGGGTATACGTAGAGAGGCGGGGTATGAGACAGGGGTAGGGGACAGGGGTATGAGACAGGGGTATGGGACAGCGGTATGAGAGGCGGGGTATGGGACAGGGGTATGAGACAGGGATATGGGACAGGGGTATGAGAAACGGGGTATGGGACAGGGGTATACGTAGAGAGGCGGGGTATGAGACAGGGGTATACGTAGAGAGGCGGGGTATGAGACAGGGTATGGACAGGGGTATGGGACAGGGGTATGAGACAGGGGTATGAGACAGGGTATGGGACAGCGGTATGAGAGGCGGGGTATGGGACAGGGGTATAAGACAAGCGGTATGGGACAGGGGTATGAGAGGCGGGGTATGAGAGACAGTATGGTACAGGGGTATGAGAGGGGTATGACAGGCGGGGTATGAGAGGGGTATGCGAGGCGAGGTATGAGGGGTAGCTTATTGCAGAACGCGGGGCATAGTGGAATAATATTTAATCACAGACTAAGTCACTACCTTTACCTCTAGAGGCAAATTCTTCAAATAATCCTCATATCTAGGGCTGTCGATGGCGTCTCCAATACTCTCCAACGGCCGATCTTGAATGGACACATAACCAGGGACCCGCATTGCCTCAGCTTTCTTGTAGTCGCGCTCTTTTGCATCCACCAGGAGCGCACGTCTGGCTGGATGAGCGCGTAGTCCCTCGAGCCAGCCACGAATGCTAAAATCATTAACGGATATGGCGCGTGGACACACATGTACAGGGATGTCAGTGTTGCTTGGCCAGCGGCCACAACTTGTATATCCTTGGGTATGCGGAAAGATTAGAGAAGCCAATAATGCGACAAAATCTTATCTTCCTTAACCTTGCCGTAACAACAACAAGTTGTACATCCCTGAGTATGCGCTAATGCAAGCATGAGCCAGCCACGAATGCTAAAGTGATAGAGGATGTAATGTGGTATGGCGGGAGATAGAGACTACTTCCTGTGATAAAAGCTGAGCGCGTCAGTCCTGGGGCGTCGACATGTTTGGCACGCTTCCAAGCCGCTTCTGTGCCTCCAATACAACCCTTCCCGACACTGGTTCCTGCAAACTTCCAATTTTTCGAACCCCCCGGTTCCTGCAACTTCCCGAATATCATAGATCAGTGTCTGGAGATTAGGCCAATTAATTCCGTCCGGGCAAATCAACACTCCTAGGATGTCCCATAACTTAATCGCAGCAGTCTTGGACACGGAAGGGTGCTTCTCTTTCCATCTCATCACCAGCTCGAACGCCTCAGCAATGGTCACGCTACCATGCTCTCCCATAGCCCGACCAATCAAAACCGATAATCGCGTGTACGGCTGATGTCGGCCCCGTTCCTCCCTGCCTCCATGCAGGCGTCCGGCGACGCGCTCCTTGGCTTCCCTGCGGGCACGACGCAGCTTCTTGGCCGACATGGCATGAAGATAATCTGCACAAACAAAAATACGAATGCGACCTCATATTACCCCTCCCATACCCCAATACATAGAAATTGGAAGCTTGTTGAATAAAGTGCTAGGGTTTCTGGGGCCGCATCGAATAAAAACTGGTGAGGTTTATTTTCTTTTTTTGTCCACACCAGCTTATTTTCGAATTGCCAGTAGCAAGAAATTGGGAGCTTGTTGAATAAAGTGCTAGGGTTTCTGTCCCGAACAATTTATCCAACACATATATCTAAGTAGTACCCCTCCTTAGTACAATTTATGCAACATAATAATAATTATGAATGCGACTTTGCGACCTCATACTCCTCCCATACCCCTCATACACCATACATGGCATGAGGAGAACCGGCACCGACAAAAATACGAATGCGACCTCATACTATTACCCTCCCATACCCCACCCATACCCAAATACACAGAAATTTGGAGCTTGTTGAATCAAGTGCTAGGGTTTAAGTTTCAAGGAGAAAGGCAAGATGGCGAAGACGCTGATGATGCCAGCTTCTGGTTTGTCGCCAAGGAGACTCAGCTGCATATATCCAGGCAAATACAGTACTCACGATGTCGACATAGGCAGTCAACGATTATTCTCATCAAAATAGTGAATTTAACGTGGATTTAGGGAAGTCAGAGAAGAATAATCGTTGACATACACCCAGAGATGTTATTGTTGCTTGGTCAGCAGCCACAACTTGTAATATTAGCTCTGTGTATTTGCTAATGCATCAGCAAGCCACGAATACTAAAGTAACTGGAACTGTCAGAGCCAGAGCAAGAGTCGGCGCGGCCTCATACCCCATACCCCAAATATGAATGCAACTTTGCGACCTCATACCCCTCATACCCTATACCCGTAGGCCAGGCAGGGAGGGAAGTAGCAATATATATATATATATATATATATATCTATATATATATATACATATATATATATAAAGAGACAAAGAGAGAGGGAGAGAGACAGAGAGAGAGAGAGAGAGAGGACAGAGACAGAGAGAGAGAGAAAGGCACCTGGTATGGACGACCATTGCATTTACGTCTGCTGCATCTACCTCGACTTCTGGGATCAAATTAGATGAGAGACTCTTGTAGTTAGGCCAGTCAGCAATGAGATCCTTATTAAGTAGTCCTGTACACACAATAATATTTATGTAAAACTCTGTACATACTATTAGGTATGCTCGTCAAAATGTCAATACATTATACAAGTGCTTATGTTATTATAATTTAAAAGATACTGTTCTTACCTTGTGGAAGGTCGCCCTGATCTTGGTCCAATTCAAGTGCTTCCTCGTCTGGCGTTTCACTTTTCTCCTCTTCTTTTCCTTTGTTTTTGTGTTTTTTTTTGTGGCTTTAAGTTTTTCGCCGAGGGGCTCCCCCTACATTGATGTATGTATGTATGTATACGTATGTATGTATGTGTGTGTGTGCTTGTATATACCTTGATCTCTTCTTCCTGTTGTCCTTGGAGTCTTCTGTCGCGGACTGGGACTCTTCGCTCTGGGTATCGCTTGGTAGCTATAAGGTAGGTATATATATATACATATATATACACATATATATATATATATACATATATATATATATATATATATATAGAGAGAGAGAGAGAGAGAGAGAGAGATGGTTGAATAGCGACCAGTAACCAAGCTGGAAGATTGACAAGCTTTGGTGCTAGGCCAGTGTCTTTGAGTTTTTCTTCCAAGAGCTCAAACTCAATCGAACACGTTTGCGAGAAGCCTTCTTGTGTAGGAGGTTTTACCTGAGAAAGTGGAGATAGAGAGAATGATATATATATATATATATATATATGTATAATGATATAAATATATATATGTATACTATAGATATATATATTGTATATTGTATATGGTATGTATACATGTACCTCGGTCACCGTGGCTTTCAAGTTGGCGTAGTTTGAGTTGGCCATGATTGCCTGATCCGTGGAAATGACTTCCATACCAACTTCATCAGTCTTTTTACACAATAAGACGTGGACATGAAGGGACTCGTGGTGACCTTGTCACCAACCTTGAACGAAGGGTGAACCAGCTTCAGGTCAGCCTATGGCACGATTTCCTCAGAGGCCTTGTCGCAGGTCGTCCGGACTATCGCGTTTCCGTCCACATTGTTACGTTCGACCATCTAATTGTTTGCATGCATTGACATTATATGTATATATGTTTTTAATATTGTATGTGTTGCACTATTAATGTATGCAGGAGCAACAGGATCTATGAGTGCAAGATGAGTTGTACATGCATGCTATACATACATAATATAAATAAATAAATACAATGCAACATGCATACATACATATACATACATATACATACATACAATGTTACATACATACATACATACATACATACGTACATACATAGTATTACATTACATACAACACATACATTCATACATACCACTAAAGCTCCAGGCCGCACCGAACTATCTTCTGTGTATATTGTCGAACTACGCCAGGTTTCTAACACCTCGCAGCATTGTCCTTCGACAAACTTTCCGCGAGTATTGAGCAGAGGGCCTTCCGCGACGTTCTCGGGCCTCGCGGCGGCAGTGGCGGCGGCAGTGGCGGCTGCATGTTCAGGAGGAGCAAGAAGAGGAGGAGAAGGAGAAGTAGGGCCATCCCCGACGTTCTCTTTGGGCCTCGTGGCGGCAGTGGCGGCTGCATGTTCAGGAGGAGCAAGAAGAGGAGGAGGAGAAGTAGGGCCATCCCGACGTTCTCTTTGGGCCTCGCGGCGGCAGTGGCGGCGGCAGTGGCGGCTGCATCTTCAAGAGAGCAGGAAGAAAAGGAGAAGTAGTAGAAGTAGTAGTGGTAGTAGTAGTAGTAGTAGTAGAAGTAGTAGTAGTAGTAGTAGTAGTAGTAGAAGAAGAAGAAGAAGAAGAAGAAGAAGAAGAAGAAGGAGGAGGAGGAGGAGGAGGAGGAGAAGAAGAAGAAGAAGAAGAAGAAGAAGAAGGAGGAGGAGGAGGAGGAGGAGAAGAAGAATAAGAAGAAGAAGAAGAAGAAGAAGAAGTATTAGTATTAGTATTAGTATTTGTGGTTTTTTTGGCAGTAGCAGGGATCTTGGCAGGAGTGTCAGAGGCATGGCTGCTTTTGCCCCCACCCGGTGGTTTGTCCCCACCGCCCCCACCCGCTCCACCGCCCCCACCCGCTCCACCGCGGCCCTCAGCGCGGGTATTGCGCACTCCCCCGTGAAATCTGCCGCCTGCGCTTTTCTGGGCTGCCCCCTGGTCGCCGCCACTGCCGGCTCCCTTCTCCCCTTTCGAGCCACCTCCTTTATGGGCTTTGCTGCCGTCGCCGTCGCAACTGCTGCCGCTACAGCAACAAATTGGAGATCGGCGCGACTGCCACCGCCATCGCCGCCAACGCCCTGGTCACCGCATTCACCGCCGCCATGCTCCTTCTCCTGCTCCTTCTCCTTGTCCTGCTTTGTCTCCTCCTTCTCCACCTCCTTGTCCACCTTCATTTCCTCCTCCTCCTTCTACCCCCCCCCTCCACCTCCTTTATGGGCTTTGCTGCCGTCGCCGTCGCAACTGCTGCCGCTACAGCAACAAATTGGAGATCGGCGCGACTGCCACCGCCATCGCCGCCAACGCCCTGGTCACCGCATTCACCGCCGCCATGCTTGCCGCGACCGCCGCCACGCTTGCCGCGACCGCCGCCACGCTTGCCGCGACCGCCGCCACGCTTGCCGCGACGACGGTGACGCTTGCCGACACCATCACCGCCATTGCCGGCGCCATCGTGACCACGGCCGCGACGGCGGCGATGCTTGCCGATACCGTCATCGTCATAGCGCTCCCTCTGCACTGCCTGGAAGGTAAGTGTGTGGCTAGGCGGGTGCGTAAGTAAAAGTGAGCATAGTATTAGTAATAATGGTATATTATATTATGTATGTATGTATGTATGTATGTATGGATCATTGTATATATGTATGTATATATATGTATGCATGTATGTATGTATGTATGTATGTAATGCTATGTATGTATGTATTGCAACCTCGTCGCAGCTGGACGCAGAGTCGCTCAATTTGTACTCTGAGCTCCCGAGGGCGGGCATGTCCGAATAGTCGTCGTCCTCCTAACACCACATACAATTTTTACATACATACATACGTAACTTACATAGTACTATATCATACATACCGACACAGGGCGGCGCCCCGTGCCCACCGTCACCTCCGATATCTGCGCGATAGGGCGCTTCTGCAGGATGATGTATTTATACACATTTCAAAATGGTATTATCTATAATACCTTGCTGCCAGCGTCGCATGGCTCGGGCACAGGCGCGCCCCTGGAACTCCTGCCAAATACCGCGGCCCAAGAACAGTCGTCGCCGTTCTAACACGTTCAACACACCCCAGAAGGACACACGGGCATGCCATCTGTTGCGCTCATCGGCTGAGCGCAACAGATGGTATGCCCGTGTGTCCTTCTGGGCAAGGAAACAAACACGTTCAGCATACCCTTGTCTTCAAGCCGATGCGTGCAACAAATGGTATGTCCACACACGTGTGTGGACCATGTTTGCAATTGGATGCTTGCCATCCAAATCGGGCTTCGGGCGGGGCACGGGCACCTCCGATATCTGCGCGATAGGGCGCTTCTGCAGAGTATAACAAAACACAGACAGACAGTACGACTGTGACGCAGAGCGACTTGAGAAAAACACTTGTGTGTGTGTGTGTGTGTGTGAGAGAGAGAGAGAGAGAGAGAGAGAGAGAGAGAGTGCGTGAATGTGTGTGTGTGTGTGAAAGACAAGGACAAGGAATCACCTTGGCGGCTTGAATTGTCTGCAATGTCTTTTCCATTTCGGAAGACATTCCAGAAGCACCGCTTGCCGAGGTGCTAGGGCCAACCTGTACAATAATGTGCGATGGATACATGAGAGCTACACTAGGGCCAACCTGTACATGAGAACCTGTACATGAGAGAGAGAGAGAGAGATGGGCGACGAGCGACCTTGGATGCCTTTCGATGCTGTCGCTGGGCCTTCTTACCCGCCGCCACCTACAATGAGCATGTGCATGTATGCATGTGCAACGAATGGCTCACGGCATCTTCGCGGCATCTTCGCGGCGCTTGCGGCATACACGTAAATTATATGCATGCATGTAGCTATGTATGTATGTATGTAACATTGTATGTATGTATGTATGTATATATATATATATATGTATGTATGTATGTGTGTGTGTGTTTTTAGACCGGCAAAGATTGCACACTGGTCGAAGCGACCAATGGGAGTCGCTCGCCTGAGCAACAAAACAATGCAATGTTATGTAAGCATCGTGTATGTATGTATGTATGTATGTATGTAAGCAATAACCTGCAGTCGAAGCGGTTGGCGCTGGTTCTTCGGCTCCCCATGCTGGTCCCGTCAATGGTGCCGGGAACGGTGGAGGCCTAACATTGTTATTGTTTGTACGTATGTACGTATGTATGTATGTATGTATGTACCTTTGAATTTACTATCCTTGTATGCATGTATGTATGTAACATTGTATGTATGTATGTACCTATGTATGTAATAATTATGCATGTATGTATGCATGTTTGTATCTCATCACAAATGGAGCGTGGACAGTGGTCGCTTCCTTTCCCGCACCCGCAGAATCCGCTTCGAGCAGCACCGCTGCCGGCTACAACACAGACACAGACAGTACGACACAGCAAGTTACGACTTGAGAAAGGGAGAGAGAGAGAGAGAGAGAGAGAGAGAGAGAGAGAAAGAGAGAGAGAGAGAGAGAGAGAGAGAGAGAGAGATGGGCGACGAGCGACCTTGGGTGCCTTTCGATGCTGTCGCTGGGCCTTCTTACCCGCCGTCACCTACAATGAGCATGTGCATGTATGCATGTGCAATGAATGGCTCACGGCATCTTCGCGGCATCTTCGCGGCGCTTGCGGCATACACGTAAATTATATGCATGCATGTAGCTATGTATGTATGTATGTAACATTGTATGTATGTATGTATGTATGTATGTATGTATATATATATGTATGTATGTATGTGTGTGTGTATTTTTAGACCGGCAAAGATCGCACAAAGGTTGAGGCATGGACCAATTGGAGTCGCTCGCGAGCAACAAAACAATGCAATGTTACATACATAAGCATCGTGTATTTGTGTATGTATGTATGTATGTATGTATGTAAGCAATGACCTGCAGTCGAAGCGGTTGGCGCTGGCTCTTCGGCTGCCCATGCTGGTCCCGTCCATGGTGCCGGGAACGGTAAAGGCCTATGTTATTGTTTGCACGTATGTATGTGTATGTCATCGTATGTATGTATGTAATTGTATGTATGTAACATTGTGTGTATGTATGTATGTATGTATATTGTATGTATGTATGTATGTACCTTACTATCATTGTATGTATGTCTGTATGTATGTCTGTAAGTATGTATGTATGTAATAAGTATGCAATGTACGTATGTATGTATTTTGTACCTCCTCATAACTGGAACATTGCGCTTGATCTTCGACGTACCACGCCATTCCAAGCCCACGTAAATCCACTGTTCCAAGCACGGCGGGGTCCCGTAGACTCCAGGGGCAGAGCAGATCAGGTAGCGGTATCCGCAGATGATGGTAGACGGATGTGGTGGCTCTATAGGCAACCCTATAATTCAGTTTTGGTATGTATGTGTATGTGTATGTGTATGTGTATGTGTATGTGTATGTCTATGTCTATGTCTATGTCTATGTAGGCAACCCTATAATTCAGTTTTGGTATGTATGTGTATGTGTATGTGTATGTGTATGTGTATGTGTATGTATATGTATGTGTATAATGTGTATGTGTATTTAACTATGTGTATGTGTATGTGTATGTGTATGTGTATGTGTATGTCTATGTCTAATATTGTCTATGTCTATGTCTATGTGTGTGTATGTATATACTTATGTATGTGTATATGTATGTGTATGTGTATGTGTATGTGTATTTGTATATCTATGTGCATGTGCATGTATGTGCATGTATATATGAATGTGACTGTATGTATGCCAGAGAAAGCTTACCTTCCAGGACTTGTTTTTTGTTAGCGTCACTTCGCATTTGCGCCATTGTCTCCCTGCCATCAACAAAACCAAGAAACCACGAGTGAGAAGGAAGGGAGGAGAAGAGGGAGCAATACGAGACAAAGGACCCCAGTGAAGAACACAGACGGTCTCATCTCTGGGGTCCTCGCCGAGCTCGAACGCATAGACACACATGGGAAACATGTTGTCTTCGCAGGAGTCGCTCATTTCTTGTTGTTTGATTTTCAGGGATTTTGGTTGGGGAAAAGAGAATCAGCCAACCCACCGAACTTGGTTTTCCCCGCCAGATTTTCGTGCGCAAATTGAATTTGGGGTTGTATTTGAATCAAAATTGAAGGAATCGTTTTTTTCTGCGGTATTGTGTCGCGATGACTTGAGAAAAGCCTGGATTCCTTGCGAAAAATCAGACAAAGTTGGGAAATTCTCACAGGTTTTGCGATGGCGACGATTGGCCTGGGCAAAAATATTGCCAATTTGCGAAAACGTCACGATGCAATTTCCGTCAGGCAAGTTGATCTGAACTTTCTGAACTTTTTGCAAGCTACTACTTCTTAAAAGCTCTTTCAAACTCATTTCTACTGCAATTCTTTTGCCGCGAGCGTACAAACAGCATTATCGCGACCCAACATGTCTGCGTCATCGAATACTTTGACAAAAAACCTGCCGCAACAAACCTTGGACGCGAATCCAAGAGTGAAGGAAAAATGGTTGACACATTGGAACAACAGAGCCCTGCCTCTGGCAATAGCAGCGCACAAAGAGCTGGCGACGCTGCCAGAGTCTTGGAAGCTTCCCAGGAGCTGAAATATAGGAGCAAATTGAAGTCTGGTGATTCGAGGAGAAATGAGCAACGACTGGTTTCCAACGTCAGACTGCTTTTGTCTTTGCTCTTCGTCAAGCAAGACAGCAACGCATACAAAGAGACGAACGCGATGGGAAAAGTCATAATTGCATACCTATGTTGGGGTCTGCACACAGGTTGGTGTGAAACCGTCCTGGGGCTACCACAAGTCTACAAAAAAAACGTCGTGCGTCAATCCACTTTGGTACTGTTTAAACTTGCTCTGTGCACTTCGTGATGTCAGTGGTGGCACTTATATGCAGCGTGCCACAATAATTACTTCTTGTTGGCTTTCTGTTCCAGGAACTAGCAGCTTCGCTGGATATGTTCCAACTGCCACGGCAGCTGGCGGCACCCAAACGCTCCAACATCAGCATGGAAGAGGTGGCTGCCTACGCAGATGCTTTGGGGAATTTACTGGAAAGCAGATCTGGAGCTGAGTCCAACTATCGCTACATTCCAGAAGGGAAGATTGTATATTACCTACGGTATCGGTATTGGGAACACAGCATTATCCTCGGCGTCTTGCACAGGTACCGGTTTGTGCATGCATGCGTAGATTCACGGCGTATGATTCCGCAAATTGCCGCGTGCATCGCCCACGCTGAATTGTGCCTCAACAAGCTTCCAGTTATTAATTATGGCATGGATGAGTGCATAGACCGCATTAATATTACATATGTGTAATATCTGATGTGTGAAATTGATTTTTTTTTTTTTTTTTGTTTTTTGTAACGCGTTTGGGTTATTCAGGATATCCTCGAAGCATCAGGAGCAAGTGTTAGAATACTCTTGCAAACTCAAACAAGGCAAGAGGCTGACCACCATGCAGAAAAACTTGGTATTCTATGTGACCTGGCACAAAGAGTACCCAAGTCACAAGGTATACATGCATGTATGTATATGTATATGTATATGTATGTATGTATGTATGTATGTATGTATGTATTCATGCATGTATATAATATTATGTATGTAGCATGTATGTATGTAGCATGTATGTATGTATGCATGTATGTATGTATGCATGTATGCAATATTTATGTATGTATATGTACAATGTATGCGTTTATGCATGCATTTATGTATTTATATGTGTATGTATGTATGTATGCTGGTTGAATGTGTAGAAGGCATTGATCGAAAAACTGGAGGCACCCATAACTATGACGGAAGAGAGATCTGCGGAGTACAAAACCGCAGAGTCCACGCTCCCAAAGTTCACCCGCCGAGGCTATATAGGTTTTTGGCAGATCATGGGAATCATGAAGGCGAAAAGCCTCCTGATTTGGCGAATCCAGCGACACCCCAAGTACTGCGAACCATGTATCATTGGTGCCGAGATTGTTGCTCAGGTCATTTATAATAATGCATAAACATAGATTGCCTGTATATATATATGTAAGTAAGGAAGTAAGATATATATTATTATTATTATTATATATATATAATATGTATATATATATATAAGGTTGAGGGAAGTAGAAAAAAAAGCAGCACACTCGCGGCAATATATAATATATATATTGGCACATTCGCGGCGCTCGCGGCGCTCGCGGCGCTCGCGGCAAAATTTGCCGCGGGCATATATATATATATATATATATATATATATATATATATATATATAATATATATACATATATATATAAAGGTTGAGGCATGGAAGCAGGAAAAAATCCAGCTTGCAAAGGAAGGAAATACAGCAGGGTTGGCGGCGCTGGATAAAAAAATCGATGCAAACCGGAGGGCTTTGCAAGACTACGAGCGACAAGGGGCTGCAAGCCATCGTGAAGCCCTACATCGCTGACTTCCAGCGGGAAATGCACCACGATGAATGCCTCATGGTACAGTCACTGTGTTGGCTACATGCATACAATGTCACATACAATTACATACATGCACACATGCATACAATCATACATGTAGGTACACGACTACGGTGGTCTTTATTCATACAGTGGAGAAAAATTCTACGTCTTCTGCATAGTTTCAATTTTTTATGCAGAGGAAGAGGATGATATACCAACACGAGAAGCTTTTCTTTTCTTTGGAAAGGGTACGTATATATACAAACAACATAACACACAGAGCAATACTAATATGGTCATACATTTGTTCTACATTCACACATTATCACAATATTACATAATATCACGTATTACACTTCTAGGGTCCATGACGGCCGCAACAACTGCATGGTGCTGGGAGCAGATGTTCACCAAGTTTCAGATACATACCCGATGGTTCCCCAGCCGCCGCATCGCAAGGCAGATATAGATTGACAGAGCAAGTACAACGTAACACCGCATTTTTCTTTAGGCGTTTTGTCCTGCAAACGGGTGACAACGGAGCCAACGTCAAATCCTACGGCCTCATCAATTTCTGGTCAGGCATCAGGAAGTGGCTGCAAGACACATTTGGAGAAACAAAGTTTGAGTTCGAAACGGCAACTTACCCCCCTTGCCACGGCGATGGCCCGGCAGGTGCTGTTTTCAATGCATCTCTTGAACGCTTTCGTTTTATGCATGGATGGATTGATGGATGGGTTGAGAGATGGATGGATTCGAAATTCACTGAAATTGGTGTCATGTATTGTCCATTGAATGCTGTTATGCGCAGATTGGCATATCAACTTCGTCAAGAAGCAGGCATGGCGGCAGCAAGTCACCAGGCGACTTGCTTTCTACAAAACTTCTGAATATGCCGACCTCTTTCGACAGCGGCCGAAAACCCACGTGGCTACAGTCCCCGAACAATTCACGGTGAGAGACTTTGACGACGCAACTGAGGAACCCGTCCTGGACACGCCACACATTCCAACTTCAAGGCCGGCTGACAACAGAATCGGCCAGGGTGTCAAGAAAGTCTCTTCAATCAGGTTCATTAGTTAGATTAGCCTTAGTGTATTTATTTGATCATCAGTGGTAAATAGAACGTGTTATCCCTAGGGCTTCTATAGCTACATGCATTTGTAGGTACTGGTACCTGGATTCCAAGGGGAACAAGGTTTTCGAACCAGGAGTAGCAATTGCCCGTGAGCACCCACTGGCGTCGCAAGGTATATAATCATTGAGAATATGGAGGGGGAGGTGGGGGAGGAGGTGGGGGGGGGGGGAGGGGGGAGGTCAGAGGCAGAGCTTCGAGAGATTCCATGAAAAGGTAATCTAGCGATCTGCAGCTTTAGTATACCAAGGAGAATCATGATCTGCGGCTCTGTATAGTAGTGAAATCAAATTTGAATTTTTGCCTCTGTACCATGTGTTGACAGCTACTCTTTGGGATTTTCGAGAATATCGCGGGAGCTGCCGCAAGTGCTCGCAGCTCTTGCTCCGCCCGGTGCTTCTGTCAGATCCTCCATCCGACCATGCGGGTGGTTGCGAGGCCTGGCAAGGAGGGGTCGGAGAGAACGTTTTCAGAAGGGATGCAGATTTTATTCGACTGCAACAACAGTTTGAGCTTGCGCGAACTCCGTCTACTGTCAACATCAGGGAGATACGCAGTAACAAAAAGGGGGGCGGAAGCCCCGCAAGTCCCAGGAGACTCCGCAGCAGCTACTCGATGGCCCGCAACTACCAACCGTCGAAGCAATGACTGCCGCCTGCTCTGCAGCAGAACTGAAAGCATTGTGCAATCAACTCGGACTGTCTAAAAGTGGGTCTAAGTCTGCGCTCGCACAAAGTCTAATCAATGCTTGGAAAGATGGCCAACGTCCATTACCTGCCTCTGCCTCCACATCCGCGGATGGAGTGAATGGAGCTTCTGCTGCGCCAGCGCCTGCAGCGCTCGCGGTGGCGTTCGCGGCAGGTCCCTTGTCAAGTGTACCTGCAGCTGCTATGGTCGCGGCAAACCCTATTTTAGATGTGCCTCAAGCTGTTCCTGGGGAAATTGCTTCTTCTGCGCCGGCACCTGCAACGCGCACGGCGATTGCTGCATCATCCTCGTCAAGTGTGCTTGCAGCTGACATGGTTGTGGTAGGGTCCTCGCCAGGTGTGTCTGCAGTTGTCCCTCGGAAACGTGCTATTGCGGCGCTGGCGGCACCTGCAGCGATCGCGCCAGTGTCCGCTATTTCACCGAACGTGTCTGCAGCTGCCGCAGTCGCGGCAGGGTCCTCGCCGGGTGAGTCCGCAGCTGCCAGACTCAGTCAGAAACGCATGCGTCTTAGTACCGGTGGCAGAAAAAAAACGCAAGCAGGCTCAGGGGTAGCAAATGTCTTTCTGCAGTCTTTCAAGTAGGTGACCAAGATATCATGGACGATGACTCTGGCGCCATCTCCGACTCTTGCTCTAGCTCTGACAGTTCCAGTACTCTCTCCGACGGTCTCTCTCTCTCTCTCTCTTCGTGCGGGAGTATGGTTGGGGTATGAGGTCGCAAAGTTGCATTCATATTTGGGGTATGGTGTATGGGGTATGGGAGGGTATGAGGCCGCGCCGACTCTTGCTCTGGTTCTGAAAGTTCCAGTACTCGCTCTGACGGTGTCTCTCTCTCTCTCTCTCTCTCTCTCTCTCTCTCTCTCTCTCTTCGTGCGGGGGTATGGTTGGGGTATGAGGTCGCATTCATATTTGGGGTATGAGGGGTATGGTGTATGGGGTATGGGAGGGGTATGAGGCCGTGCCGACTCTTGCTCTGGCTCTGACAAGTTCCAGGACTCTCTGACGGTTTCTCTCTCTCTCTCTCTCTCGTGCGGGGGTATGATGTCGCAAAGTTGCATTCATATTTGGGGTATGGCTCTCAACCTCTCCCCTCCCCCCCGCCGCAAGCGCCGCGAATATGCGGCGAGCACTGAGAGTGTCGTGTACATACCGCAAGTATGCAAATAATATATATTATATATATGCCGCGAGCGCCGCGAATATGCCGCGAGGGGCATACATATATTATTTGCATATATACAATATATATATATATATATATATATATTGCATATATATATATATATATATATATATATATATTGCTACTTCCCTCCCTGCCTGGCCTACCTCTCAACCTCTCCCCTCCCCCCCGCCGCGAGCGCCGCGAATATGCCGCGAGCACTGAGAGTGTCGTGTACATACCGCAAGTATGCAAATAATATATATTATATATATGCCGCGAGCGCCGCGAATATGCCGCGAGGGGCATACATATATTATTTGCATACTTGCGGTCTGTACACGTACCTGTTCTTATTTAGGGACGAGGGGCGACACGTTCGTATGATGCACTTGTTGCCAAGCTTGAGGGCGAAGGTCTTCTCTCTCTCTCTCTCTCTCTCTCTCTCTCTCTCTCTCTCTCTCTCTCTAGCTCTCACATATACACGCAACTCATTAATGTCTATCTATCTCTCTTCTCATACACAACAACACGCACACACACAATTTTCACAAATTCAATTGGAATATACATATAAGCATATACATATACATTCATTAATTATATAATTTATACAGGTGGACACGAAGTCGGGAGTGCAGGAGGTCGGCTTCGGCTGCAGGATATTCGATAAGAACACGCGGGAGTTCCACGTGCTTGGGCCTTGCTTTCTCTATAGGAAAGGATGGTAATAGTAGTACTAATACTATGCACATACATGCATTACACACTAACGCTTAGAAACATATACTTTAATTCCTACCTACATACCATGCTATATACAACAATACTTACAAAATTAGGTTCTGGCTTGTCCGCCCGCACGATAAAGAGGTCCCCGGTTTGCTGTGGCACGAGGATGTGGACTGGGGCGAAACGCTGGACAAGGTGGACCAGTCGCAGTCAACGAAACTAATGCAATTGTTGGAGCACATCATTCGTAAGGTCGACCTCAGACTCTTTTTCAGATATGTACTCTCTCTCTCTCTCTCTGCTGTTGCCGCTGCTGCCGTTGTTGCCGCTGCTTCCCTCCCTGCCTGGCTCCCCTCTCCCCATTCCCTCAATCTTCCACACCCCCCCCCCTCCCCTCTCCCCCTCTTAGGGCAGAACAGCAGACGAAAAAGGAAAACCGCCTCAAAATGTGGACATCAAAGTAATTGATGTCTCGTCAAAGAAGGAGAAGAAAAAAACGACAAGGAGATCGAAGGAAGCGGAATTATGTGGAGATGAGACAGGCGAACAAGGGACGAAGAAGCCCAAGCAGAAGAAATCGAGGTATGTATGTATGTATGTATGTATGTATGTAGGACGAAGGAAGCTGAACCATCTGAAGATGAGACAAGCGAACAAGTGACGACGAAAGCCAAGACAAAATCGAGGAAAGCTGCATCTGCAGAGGAACACAGCGAAACAGAGGTCGAGGACAACAAGGTACACATACACATATATACATTCATACATACATACATACATACATACATACGTACATTCAGCTGCAGACATACATACATAGGTACTGCCATTCACGATCTCCGGCATGAGTCGACAAGACACGGAATCCCTGGCCACCACAATGGGAATGTGGGGTACGCATATACACGCATGCAGGCATACATACAAACATGCATAGATAGACAAACATGCAAGTATACATGTTTGACATTCATGCATTATTATGCGACCACACATAGATACATACATACAGACATACATACAAGATCAATTATGTGTTCTTATATGCAATACATAAATGCATACATGCATTATTAGTTGGCGCTTTTGCTGGATACAACTGTGATGGGTGCAAGCAAGGCCCCATCCAAGGCATCAAATGGATTTGTTTTCAAGCTGGGTGTAACAACAACCAGAAGCAGGTATATATTTATTTATGCATGCATGTAATATTGTGTGTGTGCGTATAATATGTGCGTTTGTGTGTATGTACGTAAGGACCTCTGCCATGGCTGTGCAGTCAAACATGCCCAAGTCCATCCTGGCAAGATGTGGTCTCCATCTATCTATCTATCTATCTATCTATCTATCTATCTATCTATCTATCTATCTATCTATCTATCTATCTATCTATCTATCTATCTATCTACTTACCTAGGTTCACCACTTACCAGTCGCCCGACCCGGACACCAGAACTGACATGTATCAAGCCGAACCAGGTCGTACACATGCAATAATACGTGCACATTATTATACACAATATACATATATATACATACACAATGATGCTGTGAAGAAGATATACATATGCATATTGATATACATATACATATACATAATAACTATACATATACATATACATATACATATACATATACATATTATAACACATACATATACATATACATATACATATACATGTACATATACATATACATATACATATACATATACATATATATATACATATGTATACATATACATACATATATACATGTACATATAGAAGCGCTGTTCTCCCCGAAGACTCTCACCAAGTTAGAGCTAGATTCCCTGCCGTTCGTCCCAGCAGCGTACAGCCAGCAGATGGCTATCCAGGCAGCAGTCAACAAGCTGGAGGAACAGTTGAATGGCCTGTCTAATGATCTGAAGCGTGGTAAAAAGGTACCTATCTCTGTATGCTTATTTACATATTTAGAAAAAATAAATCTGTTTGTTTGCCTGTCTATCTGTGACTGTTTATGCATCAACCTGTCAGTGTTTGTACATCTATGTAGAGTCAGTCTGGTGGCTTGAAACAACAGCACAAAAACCTGCAAGACGCCATCAAGAGCACCCAAGAGTCCGTTAAGGACTTAAAGAAGCTGTTGGAGAAGCTACAGCGCGATGTGGGGGCGTACAAGCCTCGAGCTCCTAAAAAAAAAACAAGTCTTCGCCAGAAGTTACCATCGCCTCGGAGCTTGTCGACACCAAAGAGCGGTACATTCATATTTATAGACAATGTCCTACATACAATTACATACAAGTACATATTACATAAATACATGCATACATACATGCATACATACATACCAACCTAGGATGGCACTACTGGAAGTGCAAGTTGGAAAAGTGGAAAAAGATACAGCAAAAGAAACGGCAAATCGGTACATGCATACATACATACATACATACATGCAGTACATACATACATACATATACATATGCATACATAATATACATGCATACAAACATACATAATAAATATATGCATGCCATGATGCATACATACATGGGTATTTATCTATATGCCGCGACCGCCGCAAATATGTCGCGACCGCCGCGAGCGCTGAGAGTGTCCGCATACCGCGCACATGTAATTTATACATGCCGCGAGCGCCGCGAATATGCCGCGAGCGCCATACATACATACAATACATACATGCAAGACATACAAAGGCTCAAGGAGGCGGAGAACGCAAGCAAGCAATCGAAAGCCGACCGCGAACAACTGGAGCGTCGGATGTCGAAGATGGAGAAACAACTCGAAAAGCTGAAAGGTCTTTGTGTATGTAACATCTTATGTATGCAAATTATGTATGTATGTTATGTGTATGTATGCATGTCTGCATTGTATGTAAGAAGTGCATGAATGTATCCATGATAATACCATGTATGTAATAATGACATTGTATGCATGCATGTACGTATGTATGTATTTATGTATGTATTTGCATCTATGTAGGAAAAAAACATGGAAGCAAGCCTGCCAAAAAAAAGAAAAAGAAGGGGAAGAAGTGCGACGACGGTTCACAGAAGGTGGACAGCGACGAAGAACCGTCAGACGAAGAAAAAGAGGAAGGCGGTGATGAAGACACTGGCGGCAGAAAGAACAACGACGGCAGCGGCAGTGGCAGCACTGGCAAAGTCAAGGACGACGGCGGCCAAGGCAGCAGCAAAAAGAAGAACGGCGATGGCGGCACTGGCAAACAGGGCAATACGAGCAAGGAAAAAACGGTACAGTCCTACTGAGGCTTTATGCACTGTATTTTATCTCATTCAAACAAGTTTTGTTTCATTAAAAAATCATACATGCATATGAATAATATTATATACATGTTCAAATCTTTAAAACGTTATTTCATTAAAGAGTTTTGTTGTGGTGCGGGTGATCAGCTACCGGCGAGGCCCGAGCCCCCGCCCCGCCCAGAAGCATTCAGCAGTATGTGCCCCCCAGGACGCTGGGTATGTGTGCGCTGTTCCACGCACAACAAGTTTTCTGATTTCGTGTGCGAGCGCAGCGGCTGCGGGGCCACTAACCCTCACTTATTGGAGCTGCCTCGCTATCAAGCGACACACGGAGACTCGGTTCATGAGTGGCTATGTTGGTTTCGGCTGGCGCGGGGCCACAATCTGGGAGCCGGACACGCGTCGCTAATTTGCAGCGCTGGGGCGCCCGAGACGACATTGACTAGGTCCTTGACTGAGTCCCGCAACCAAACATCCGCCAGTGCAGGGTTACAGGGCACCGCGCGCCCGAAGTGTTACGCGCTGCTTGACTACTTCCTTCAGGGAGAAAAGAGCAAGCTAACCTTCGTGGATGCGGGTGCAGGAGAAGGGCATGCAGTCAACATCGCGGGTGTCATGGGCTTTGCCGAAGTGTTCGGCATAGAGCTGGGAGATTTCCAAAAAAACCAAGAGAGCAGGTGGGAGTCGCTGAGCAAGCGCGCTGCTGCTGTAGGCGATAAGAAGCAGCCACAGGTGCTTTGGAGGACTGCATGCGATGCAGACTTCACACTGGACCGCCTATGGAAGGCCGCCAGCAAGCGCCATCGCGTGGCGGTGTACAGCTTCTGCCGAGGATGGGCTGCAGAGGACAAGGAACACCTGCTGCGTATGCTGAAGAAGGACAACAGAGTCGTGTATATCTTCTTAGTGGATAGAATGAATGTTCTGCGGCAATGTGGCGCATGTGGGCTGCCGCTGGCCTTCAGCCTTACTTACCATGCGCCAGTAGGAATGGCCGGGAGCAAAGAGACGTTTAGGCTGCTTGTTTTGAGCAGGCTGCGTTCCGCCGCGCCTGCCCTTTCTCTCCATGTATGTAATATTGTATGCATGTATGCATGTAGTATTGCTATTTGTGTATGTGTGTGTGTATGTAATAATTCATGTATGTGTGTATGTGTGATATGAATATAGTAACTCTGTACGGCCTTGATTTTCGCGAGTTCTTATCCCCCGCAAAATCCGATTCTACAAATCCGACTATCGGTTGTTCCACGATTATTCTGTCTACATTAGCGAGAACTGGCACGCTGAACATGCCATTCCGGGTATTGCGGGTTTCCCAATGATATCATCGATTGCGTTGGCCGCTGCACTAGATTCCAGGTTAGGCTTCCAAGTTTCCGGAGTTTTAGGGACCGAGAAATTAGTTTCTAGCAACTTCCGTAAATTTCGATCTCCTCTCCTGAAAAATAGCGCTCGCGGGGTCAGAAGCCACAAGAACATCCTGTGCACCATAGCATAAGCCATCTCCGGGTTAGGGACTTGGGACTTAGCTGCTATACTTAAAGGGCATATGAGAAGTGGCCGGGTGTGGACAGCCAAAAAGATAAGCATCCCTATCAGGCATCTAAGATCATAGCGTAATAGGCGATGGTCCTTCTTTAGGGGAGCGGGGTTATCAGAAGTGAATGACGTTTTAGCCGGTATCTCCTTCATATAACCCAACTCCTCTAAGATCAACAACTCATACTTACGCTGATGCAGAGTAATCCCCTTTTCAGTCTGGATGATCTGCATGTTTTTGAATTCGGTGGCTTTGCCTAGGTCCTTGCACCGGAAGCCTCTCTTTTCGAACAACTTCACCATCTTGATGTGCCTTTCTTGTGACGCAGCGTGGCAGCCATCATCGACGTGAAAGGATACCAGTTGGGTAGTTTGGGGGCTACTCCCATGCTGTACGAAAGAGGCCCTGTCTAGTGTGAGGGGCTTGAATTCGTGTTCAGTAATGAGCTCCCCAGACAGTACGTCGTACCAAAGACGGCCTGCCTCCGGATGACCGTGTAGGGCCTTCTTCAGAAGCCAGACATAGTCTGCCGTCTGAAATTTGGCCGGCGGTTTGACATATATGTCATATGGGAGATTTGCGTGCAGGTAAGCGGTCGTGAAATCAATCAGCCATAAGTCTATTCCGAAAAAGGCTGCATAGGCTACCATGAGCAAAATGGTTCTGTGCTGGGCTGTGGGAGAGTAAGTCTTTTTGGGGTTGTACTGAGCGTAAGCTTTCAGGAGGTCCCCTCTTAGGGTTATCCGGACTTTGTGGAATTCATCCGCAGTACCTTGTTATTTTACCGTATCTATCCATTTTATAGGAATGATTGGTGTGCCCGACATTTTCGCTTCGCTCACTTTTCGCCAAACAAACGCTTTTAGTTCTTTGAGCTGTTCGAATTCCTTCTGTGTAGCTTGCTTACGGTCTTTTGGTTTTTGTACTATTGGGAATTCCGGGAATTTCTCACTCACGAGACAATACTCCGCCCGATTTTCCTCCCGGGCACATACCGCGACATGAGCCCTCGTCCTTTTTCCAGTGGTAATGTTTTCACTTGAAGTTTCCGCCTGTTCGTGTGATCTCCATCCCGGTGTATGTGCCGCTCTCTGCACCTCTACCCTCTCCCTCTCCCCCTCGACAAACGCAAATTCTGAGGTGACCTCAATCCCGGGATCTTTAGTAATTTGAGGTCCGAATCAGGATTTTTGTTGGTCGACAAGGGTGGTCGTGCGGTTGTGGCTTTTTGCTCACGCGATTCGGGTATAGGTTCTGACTGTTGCGGGGCTTTGGCATATTTGACGATTTCTGTGTCTAATATCTTATCCGTGACGCCGTCGTCAAACAAGACACTATGCGCGGGAAAGCGTTTAGATTTACGGGTAACGGGAGCAGACGGGGATGTTGCCGTCCCCCGTCGTAATACTATCACCGTCTCCCATTTATCCCCGTAAATTAATCTAGCCCACTCTCCCCGAAAGCCCTTACCGGGATTTCCACATACGTTCCGGACAACCGCTGTCTCTCTTTGGGCTTACGTCCCCTTCTAGCTTTCTTTATCTCCCCCTGCTCATCACTCGGCTGAGCAACTTTGGGACTCGGAGGCTCTAAGGGGGGCGGGCTCGTGCTTACGAACACCGGTCCCTCTTCTGCCTCGCTATCCTCGTCAGTTTGCGGAGTGTGGAGTGACTCATCAGGGGTGGATTCCAGAGTGAGGGTCGGAGCGGGAGGGGGATTTCCTACCGGGGGACTTCCTCCCCCTGTCGGAATCTCTCCTCCCGGGTCCTCCCCTGAAACGGTTCCTTGATCTTCTGGGGTCATTTGTTGCGATAGGGGAGGGGGGGCTGTTGCCAATTAACAGAGAAGAGCTCACCCTCAACATCATCTCTTTCGAGAGACTTAGATGCCCCCCTCTTCCCCAGTCTCCAAACATCAAAGATAACATCACGGACATTACCGAATATTTTCCTCGCAACCGGATCGTATACGCGATAATACCCGTTGTTTCTTTCATACCCGAGAAATAAAACTTTCCTCCCCCTCTCACCTTTCCCCCTCTTTGCGTCTACTTTCATGTACGCCAAACATTCAATGGGGCGCAAATGACGCAAAAGGGGTTTTCTCTTATGAACAACTTCATAAGGAGATTTCCCCTTAAAAGGGCCGCGGGCAAGAGGTAAGAGGTTGCCAAAATAAGTGGAAGCTTTCTCCGTCTCAGTCCACATGGACTCAGGAAGATCGGCGTCGCTGAGAACCGCCCTTGCGGGTCCGCCGCACGTCTGGTGGGCTCGTTCTATTTTAGCAACCGCCTGTTTCTCCCCTGTCGGAGCCTCAAGAAGGACTGGTTGATTTATATCAATCCAAGTCTGAAACTCCTTGTACTTACCATATTCCTGGTCACAAGTCAAGAATTTCACTTTTCTTCCTGTATGCCGTTCGAAGAAGGCAACGGCCTTAAGGAAGCATGTGAAAAACTCATTCTTATGTCTCAGATAATAGTCTAACTCAAACCCAGATGCAAGACATTTGATGGTGAACTTGTACTTTTTCCCGTCTCACGATAAGGCATTCCACCAACCCTGAGTATCCATTGATATGTGGACCCCAGGGTGGCGTTCTACCGCATGGTGGCTGTCTTTGAAATGGGGCACTCTCTTTATCTTATTCTTTAAGCACCACTCGCATCTCATTACTCGTTCCCTCCACTCTCTCCCCACTATCTTTACTCCCATATAGTTAGCCATTCGCTCCATGGCTTTTACCCTCTGTGCTTACACATACGATGGAACACAGTGGCATGTATGTTTTCATGATAGTGAGGACGAACGACAGGACATAAAGCTAGCGCTTTATCTCCCTTACTCTCAGCCCTCTCATCTTTCTCATGATCTATCTCAGTAGAGTAGGGTACGTATATAATGTATTAGGTACGTCACATCGCCAACCACAATACACGGTGACAATAAACAGTATACGTTATGGTATGTAGGTGGGTTGGTTTTCTGAGAAAGATGAGAGGTGGGTTGTCAAGCTTGTACCCCCGAGTCCGACGTGACACTGTCATCATCGTCGGGCTCGGGGGTCTCACTTGTGACGGAGGGCGTAGTAGTAGAGGGACCTGTGGGCTCATACCACTCGTTAGGATTGAGAGGTGGGGTGCCCGGGGCATCAAACACCGTCAAGTGGTTTGTGAGTGCTCTCTCTCTCTAGCCACGATTCGGTCTTCCGTAATAAGAATGGGCTTTCTGAGCACTATCACTTGATTGTTTTGGTGTATGACGGCAAAACCCTTACGAACCCATGCTGAAGTAGCCACTAACCCGTATTTTAGGTGCGGGTTAATGTTGTAGGTAGTGTGGGCATCAAGGACATTGACTTCTTCCCCATGAGCTCCCGACAGATTCATTAAAACCTTTCCTTTGTATTCGGTTCTAATGCTTCCTTTCGCTATGCGAAGAATTTCTGTGGAGCGCTCGTAAGACTGACAAACGTAGACCTATCTGGGGACTGTGTTTCGCTTGCACCACTATCGTCTACCCATACTATATTGCTGCTGTCAGTTCTGTGGTCAGAGTTATTGTCCATCAACATGATAGAGCATTCAGAGTGTGGTTTGTCTTGTTCGGGGAATGAAGTGGTGGTGTCTGTGTCTGATGGGCTTTGGGGTTCGTCTTCTTCTGGAGGTGTCACTCCACCCAAAACATCCTCGAGATCCTCTACCTCCTTTACCATGTAAGGGAAAGATGAAACGATACGTATACCTCGTGCAAACGGGTTGTTGTGTTTGGTAGCAAGGGTAAGGACGGAATCATGCATGGTGTAATATAATTCTGTATAGAATTCATCATATTCCCCCTCCTGGCTCGTAATCAACCCGTCTGTCACTGTTCTACTCTTAAGTCCCTGATTGAGAGCAGTAACCAAAGGTTGTATTTCTTATATGGGGGGTAGTCCTCCACCTTTTAACACTCGTTTTCCGTCCCTTACCCAAACGTTACTATCCTCAGCTCTACCTGGCTCTCCTTCTTCCATGACCTCAGGGGGTCCAAATAAAGGTGATGAGGATGTATTAGATAGTGCAGTGGTAGGTTGAGAAGACGAAGTGTGGGTCAAACTTGGTACAGACAAAGTGGGTACAAGCAATCTACCCTCTAGTACTACTGCTCCCCCTGCTCCTACTCCTACTTCCCCTACTCCTACTTCTCCTACTCTCACTCCTACTCCCCCTGCTCCTACTCCCCCTACTCCTTCCCCTATTTCTTCCACTCACTCTATAGATGTAGTAGTGGTAGTAGTAGTAGTAGTAGTAGTAGTAGTAGTAGTAGGTGTGCGAAGAGATGTAGTTGCGTTGTTGGATTGAGCAGGGCTGATGCTTTCTTTCCACAAAGTGATGTGTGTAAACAAAGTGGCGGGTTCGTAATACATAGCATCATGGGGGGGAAGCAACCCTAGGTTCAGTTTTTCCCTGTACTTGCTCAATATCTCCCCTCTCTTCCTTTCTTGATCAACATGAAGCGAGCAAAGTCAATGGTCTATCAGTCTAGCAGCACACTTCCCACCCTGCACCCCCTTTCTCGCCGCTCCCAGTCTTCACGAACACCTAACTCCTGTATCTGGCACTATCGCCTCACACTGCTTACTGCTTGTGACATGATAGTCAACTGTACGTACTGATCTACCGTGGAGGTTGAGGGGTGGGCCTCCTACTTCTCGTAACGTGACTGGGTTGTATTTTTTCACGAGTAATTTACGTACCCTACCCTTGTGCGTCTGAGGGCCCAATCCCTTCCAAAGGTATGATTTGGTTTAGGGGAGTTGGGTCGCCAGCCATATCAAGGGTGGTCAAAAACTTATTCTCGTGAAAGGTGGAATAGTGGGGCGAGTGTGTGTGGAGTCGTTTTATGTAGATGATGCATGTCCTTTCTGCTCTCCTCTACGCACACCACCCTCAACACCTCCTCCCCCTCTTCTTCTTGCGCCAGGTGGCTTAGATGCGTGAGATAAAAGTGGCATATGCATGGGGGTGTTGTGTGAAGATGAGGGGTTGTCTTCCTCGATGCTCATACCACTGTCATCTTCTAGGGTGTTAGTTGAGAGTGGGGTGTCATCTTCCTCGACATACATACCACTATCATCTTCTCTTACTCTCCCCATCATCATAATGGCCATGTGGTGAATCCCCAACTCACCATCCACTTCTGATTCTTCTTCAGACTCAGAAGGAGATTGGTTAGTTGGGGTTCTTCACTTTCAGAGTGAGAGGGTGAGTTAGAGGAGTCGGATGATTCAGTGTTTAAGCTTATCATTTCCTTCTTTTTAATGAAGTCTGCTGCTTTCAGCTTTCGTCCCTCTCCTCTGCTGCCTTCTTTCTTCTTCTTCTTTGCTCCTTCTTCTTCGTTCTTCTTACGTCTGTCTGTATTCTCACTCTGACTGTCCTCTCTCTTCTCCTTCCCACGCAACTTCTCAGAGACCCTAGTTCTCCTTCTTATGGGGCATTTCAAGGGACCGTGTCCGTCCTTGGGACAGTCCTTGAGTTGACACCTGACTAGACAGAAGCAATCTTATGCTCAGGGGACAGACAGTTCCAACAAATACCCCCTCCCCCTCACCATAAGCCTGTGATGACTTGCTCTTCTTCTTGCCCTGAGCTATTCCTGCTACTGTGTTGATAGTGATAGGGTCGCTCTTAGAGCTACCAGATCCATAGATTTTACGCATTCTAGTTTCTGATACGTTGCTCTGAGCTAGCTGCTCTACTACCTTGATAAATTTAGGCAGCTTGGGCCTTTGAGTGGGTAAGAGAGGACACCAAGTGTTACGATAGTAGGCTTGATACACAGGTAGGTGTTTTAATTTCTTCATGATCATGCCTGTCTTCATCATCTCTGGTATCACTCCCATCGTCTTCTCCTGTGTTTTGATAGTCGTGAGATAGTCAGCTAGCCAGCTATTCACCTCACTAACCTTTTTAGGGTACGAGTGGTATAGCTTTTCCTGGTCCTCTTCAAACCTTATGAGGTCAAGACCTCCATAATGTTTTTTGAGGGCGAGGAAACACTTAATTACTTTACACCGTCCGTATCCCCCTGCCTCATTATGGTCATCACCTTCCTATCGGATTGAAGTAGGAAAGCATAGAGCAATCTGTTTAGCTTAGCTTCTTTCTCTTTCATGTAATATCTGGCTCCCAATTGTAATGCAAATAGCGGCGACGGTTTACTCCCCCCCGTCAACACTGGTATTTTGGATTTTTGGTCCGTAGGTATAGCAGTGGCGGGGGCAGAGGCAGTTCTTGCACTTGCAGTTTCTTGACCCTCTTCTTTCTTTCCCTTGTCTTTATCCTCTACCTTTACTATTACTGTCTCCTCTTCGTCTTCTTCGTCTCCCTCTTCCTTTGTAGGTGATTTGAAGGGTGCATCTGAAAGGGATTCAGGTCGTGCAGGTAGTTGTATAGGTTTGGCTAAGGGATGAGTCTCAAAGCCCGGAATTATGGAAAGGATTTCTGGGTGTGTGACACCTATAACTGATGTAAAGGTGTACTCAAACAACTCCCATTCTTTTCCATGAGTGAACTTTGGAGGGTCTAGCCTCATTTTTACTAAGTCAGAACCTTGATACGCCATATTGTTCGGGCGTACCAAGGGCGGAAGTAGTATAGGGTCGCACTTCGGCACACTTTTTCAATACACGCCCCCGCCACACAGAGACACACACCGGCCGGCCCGCGCGGGACAAAAAGGCAACGGTCGGAAAAAAGTGGAAACGGTTAAATAAAATGACACACGTAGTCTTTCTCAACATTAAACACAGTCACAGCTGTCAATTTGCGAAAAAAAATATATAACGGGTTTTGCGTTTTTTTCTTTTCTTTTTTGTTGAAGTTGCTGTTAGATAGGCGACGAATAAATAAAAAGGAAAATAAGCCGTGACCGAAACATTGATGACAGATATTGTTATGCACGAAAAATGCAAAATAAACCAACAGATTTTCTCCTTTGCTGAAAATCGCGTTTTTGACAAAGCGAAAAGAAGGCCAAATTACCCCTTCCAAAATATATAAAAGTGATATCTACCGTATGTCCAATAATTTTGATAACTTCAATAACTTTGATAATTATTCTGATAATTCTGATAATGAGAGTATAAGGCGAGACAGTAATGACTGGATAGAATATTATATGGATAAACAAGAAAGCATAGTAAATAGACATAAAATAACAGTAAGTAATCAAATAGAGTTGATAAATGAAAAAATAAAAGAGATGACAAAAAAGAGAGAAGAGCTTGAAGAGAGAGAGGATGCGATAGACGAAAGATTAGTAGAGATAGAAGAAGAGAAGCAAAAAAAGAAAAATAATGATAAAATGAAAAGAAAGAGAAAGAGAGAAGAAGAAAGAAGAAAGAAAGAGGAGAGGTTGTTAGATAGTTGGTTGCAAGCTAGGAAGCAACCATTGAGTTTGAGAGAGGAGGAGCAGGCGAGGAAGTTAATATGTAATGGAGATAGCTTTGATATGGTTTTGGATAAATATAATAAATACAGAAATAGGGTTGAGGGGTAAAATAGCTGACTATATAAAGTCCTGGGCAAGACATTAAACTACCCCTACATAAACACATATTGTCCCTCTGTGTGTTTATGTAGGTTGATTGAATGGCTGAAGAGCAACCTCGTGAAGCCGACCCCGCTGTTGTTGAGGTAAGCTTTCATTTCTATTTGTCTTTTCACTAATGTATGATTATTTAGGTGGTTGAAGGTGTTCAGTTAATTGTCACTCTGTGTGTGTTTGTGTAGGTTGCGATGGCTGAGCAGCAACTTCCTCCTGACCCCGCTGTTGTTGAGGTAAGCTTTCATTTCTATTTGTCTTTTCACTAATGTATGATTATTTAGGTGGTTGAAGATTTTCAAGCAATGAATGTTAATGTTCCTCGGGAATTGGGGGGCAGACGTGTTGGCCCGAAGAAGGGAGCCAAACGTGGAGGGCGAAAAGCTGGAACTCCAAATGAAATAAGAAGATTGAATGACTATTATTCAGTCTTAAACAAACAAGAAGGAACAGCAACTGTTTTTCAAGAAGCAAAAGAAGGTAGAGTGTTTTCTCCTGCATGGGGATATAGATCCGACCCAAGAGTTGCCGAACTATACATCGTTGCTTACACAGACGGCACATATTCTCTTTTCAGAAAATGGGCAAACATACAGCCAATTTCAAACAGCCACGCTAAGATTGTCAAGACAGCATACCAAGCTGTATTTACTGCGGGTGTTGAATGAGGTTATAATTAAACAAAAACTAAGGTCAATGGTAGAAAATATTTCATTGAATAAGTAATACTTTTTACAATTGATCTATTGTATTAAGTTATCAATAAAATACTTATAAATCCATTATCTCTTTCTTCTTTTTAATCCGGGGACTTGACCTGATATTCTCAGGTTTTATATCTAATGACTTTAATAAGTGGCCGGTCTTTTTTTCTTTCGTAGCTTCTTTAATGTGGTCGGCTAGTTGAGGTTTTATTTCTTCCGGTTCTTGTTCTTCCATTTTAGACTTTAATATCTGCTGAGGGCTAACTAGTTCGTGGTCTGAAAGTATCAACTTGAAGCCCTTTCGGCCTTTAACCGTATATACTTTTTTAGAATACTGAACATCGCCTTTACTGAAAACAGTTCGTTCTAGTTCTTTCCTGACTGTTTCCCCTTTTGGAAACTTATTAATAAGACCGGCTCTATATATTTCTTGGTCATTCTTCTTTTTGCCCTCATAGACTTCCATAGGTGTGGCTTTTATTGTATTATGAAATGTATTATTATAATTATCAACAATTTCATTAATGTAAGGCACCCAAACAAAATCGTCATTAACTTCCCACATAAAATTCAAATCATTTCTTATTGTTCTAATAAATCTATCTACTATACCCATAGTTCGGTGGTCGCCAACTTCGTTAGTAGTATGTTGAATTCCGTTGTCTTTAAAGTATTCAGCAACTTGCCCTTTATATTCACTCCCGTTGTCGGACGTAATCCTTTTAGGTTTCGGCATTTTTTTTAATCCTTCCAATACTTCACCAGTTGTTTTATTTTTTATCGGTTCAATCCAGCCACGACGAGAATAAACATCAATCATTACTAATCCAAAGTTGTAGTTTTTGTTTCCTTTCTTAGTAGCTATTTTAGACATATCCATTAAGTCAATAAACACTTGGCTTAATGGTTCTGGCTCAGGGGCTAGAATAGTATTCCATTTTTTAGGGGTCTTAGATTGATGGTGTATTTCAGAAGCTTCTTCAATTTTCTTTTTTTCAAGTTCTTCCTTATCTTGCGGAGACTCCGACTCCGTTTCAGTATTTTGTGGATTGCTGTGTTTATGGTCCATTGTAGGGACACCCTACGACCCGACTTTTTTGGTGTTCCTTATATTGAAAGATTTTTAAAAAGTTTCAAAATTTAAGAAACATTTTTGAAACATCATTATTTTCTTTTTTTGGTTTCTCCGGTTGTTGATTATAAACATTAACATTAACTCGGCTAGTCTTCTTCCCTCCTTTCTTTGGCTTAGGCTGTTCCTCTTCTTCACTTTCGCTCTCACTCTCACTCTCCTCTTCCACTTTCTTTTTTACCACTTTCTTCGCCTTCTTCTGCTTAGTCTTCAATTTTATACCCGCAACCCGTTGTGCGACGATATCTACAAAATCTTGTTCAACCTCTTCATCCGAGCTACTTTCTTCACTTTTCTCGCCGTCTCTTCCATCTATCATATCCTTAGCCAACTGTTTCTTGGCCGTATGTTCCATCTTTTCATCATTGGTCATTTCTTTCACATTCTTCGCCTCTTCCTCCGCTAGTAGTTCCCTAGCCCTCTCAATCTTCCTTTGCTTAGCCTTTTCCTTTCGCCTCGCATTCGCGATTTTAAGATTTTCTACCGAAGATTTACCCGGCATACTTGCTTGCTATGGGTTGCTATATTTTCCTAAATATAATATTTTAATTAAGATAATATATACAATGGGCAGTCAATATAAATCGCTCTTAGGCTTGTCTGAAATCGCGGTTGATAGTCTAGATATAGCCAACCTTGATTTAACGAACACAAACATAGTGGGCTTATACACAGATAGGGTGCCAGAAGATGCTGACCCCGTAAATCTTTATTTTACTAATAGCCGATTTGATGCGAGGTTGGCTTTAAAATCTACGACGGACTTAAAAGAAGGCACTAATCTATACTATACTGATGGTAGGTTTGATGCGCGACTAAACACTAAATCAACCACTAACTTAACCGAAGGAACTAACTTATACTACACCACAGCAAGGGCTAATACAGATTTTGACACAAGGATAGCAACTAAATCAATAGATGCTTTAAGTGATGTAGTCATAACAGGCACCCCCGCTGATAACCAACTGCTCATTTACAGCACTGGGCAATGGCGAAATGTTGCTTCTCCTTTTCTTAGATTGGATGGCCTCACTATGATGTTTGGAAATTTAAATATGGGAGGTTTTAATGTAGTAAATGTCGGCAATGTTGATGGTGTTGATGTTTCGGCTCTTGATAGTTCTGTGGTTAAACTAACAGGCGACCAAACAATATCGGGAAACAAAACATTTACTACTTATGTGGCCGTAAAAGACACAAATCCATTAAACACTGGCAAGTTATTCTTCAATTACAACAATAATATGGGTTCTATTTATTCGTCGGAGGCGGGTGGAGCCACGGGCTATCCACTAACTATTGTAGGCTCGTCCATACTTTTTGCTCCAACAACAGGGGGTGGAATGACATTGACAAATAATGTTTTAAATTTTAACAGCACAACGGCAATCAGCGGACTGCCCGCGCCATTCTACGACGGCGATGCTTCAACAAAAGCATATACTGATACAAAATTAGCAAAGGACGGCACAGTGGCTATGACGGGCAGTTTAAATATGGGAGGATTTTCAATTACAAATGTGAATTTGGTTGATGGTATTGATGTTTCGGCTATTGATACCGCAGTCGTCAAACTAACAGGAGACCAAACCATAGCTGGTATTAAGACATTTAGCAGTATAATAAATGCTAGTGCGGGGATTGATATGAAAAGCCAAAGCATAACAAATGTAAATCTTGTTGATGGTGTGGATGTTTCTACTCTTGACACTTCGGTTGTTAAACTAACAGGAGACCAGACCATAGCAGGGAATAAAAAATTTACTTCAACAATAGAAGTGCGGGGTGCCACAGGTCCAGCCGCTTTTGATGGTATCGGTATTGCCTTTGATACGGCGACAAATATAGGAGAGATTGTGGCACAAAAAATAGCAACAGCGGCCTATTATCCAATACAAATAACGGGGTCGTATGTTGAGTTATATTCAGGTAATACTTTAATTATAACAGCAACAGGCACTACACTATCTTTGAATAACAACAAAATAACAAACTTAGCCACACCATCAGCAACAACGGACGGAGCAAATAAAAGTTATGTGGATACATTAGACGGGCAAAATGTGAAACTAACAGGAAACCAAACCATAGCAGGAATTAAGACATATAGCAGTGGTGTTGAAATAACGGGAAATTCAATAAATGCTACAACAAAGGGCACATTTATCGTTTTCAATTCTACCAGTAATATCGGGTCAATTGCTAGTTTGGATATGAAAACTGCAACATATTACAACTTTGAAATTTCTGCGAAAAAAATAAGTTTTATTATTGACGGGACGATAGTCGGTTGGGTAAATGCTTCGGGGCTAGATTGTAATAGTAGCAAAATAGCCAACCTTGGAACTCCGACATTATCAACGGACGGGGCGACAAAAGGATATGCGGACACATTGGACGGGCAAAATGTAAAACTAACAGGCGACCAAACAATAACTGGAATTAAGATATTTAATGGAACAAGAAATGATGTAAAAGCACTGACCTTATTAAGCCAAGCCGATTTTAATAATGTGGATATCATTAATGGTGGAAATATTACATATAATGGGGCGAGGATATTAAACCAAAATGGAGGTGATATCTTTTTCAGTCAGACAACGGGGGATTACCAATATTTCTTATTTACTCTAAATACTGCTACAAGTGGAACTGCGAACCAAAGAGGCTATGTATTTACGAATGTAGCGGCTGATGTAAAAGGGGCGGGACTTTATATTTCAAAACTTTTGGATAATAAAAGTGCTTCGTCTGACATTGTCCGTTTTAACAATGCTGGCGGTATGCGGTTTTATGGAGCCTTAGATATGAACAGCAACAACATAACAAGTGGCGGAACAATAACGGGAACTACATTAACGGCAACCGCGGGGATATCAACGACAACATTAACAACAACCGACAATATAGTAGTAGGAGCGGGTAAAAGTGTGATTATTGATAGAAGTGCTGTTGCTAATAATAAACTGGTTTTATATGATAGTGGAACACCTTCAACAACTGGATTTTATGGATTTGGTATTGCTAGTAATACATTGATTTATAATGTTAATGCTTCAACGGATAGCCACGTATTTTACTATGCTGCAACAAATGAATTATTTAGAATTAACAACACAGCAATCACTGCTTCAAAGGCGATAACGGCAAATGCGGGGATAACATACACAGGAACACTAACATCAGCAACAAATACAAGTGGAGCGAAAATAGGAGTTCAGGGAATAACAGACGGAACAAACGCAAAAGGAATATTTCTATGGGATACGACTAATACGAGCTGGGGCATTTATGCAGCATCTGGCGGGGCTGCAAATACTAGAAGTTTGGCAAATGGTACGGCAGTTTCTGGAAATGATTTTAGTTCGTATAGTTTTCGTTTTAGGGTTGCTAATGATTCTACAATGGGTTTTGTGTGGGAGAATTCAGCAGAGCAATTGTTAATGTCGTTGAATGGGGCGAATGGAACTTTATGGACAAAAGGATTGATAACGGCAAGTGCGGGAATTACATATTCTGGGGTGCTAACAACGGCATCGGCAACAACTAATGGGGCAAAAATAGCAATTCAAGGACAAACAGACGGGGGTAGTAGCCGCGGAATATTTGTATGGGATGCTACTGACCCAAACTGGGGAATTTATATGTCTCAGTCTGGGACAAATAAAACATTAAGTGGAACAGGAACAGCACCAGCAGGAGGAGGAGGAGGATTAACTTCTTATGCTATTAGATTTAGAGTTAATGGTTCTTCAACGAGTGGGTTCATATGGGAGAATAATTCAAATACTGCTTTAATGTCATTAAGAGCAAGCGATGGACAATTATGGGTATTGTCTAATCCAATTCAATATTCAGACAAGAGAAAAAAAGAAGATATAAAGGATTGTTTAGGCTTAGATTTTATTAATAAGTTAAAGCCAGTTTGCTATCGTATGATTGATGACAAAAAGAAATGTAGGACTGGCTTAATAGCACAGGAATTAGAAGAAATACTAACAGAGATGGATATGCTAGATTTTGGCGGTTTTATCAAAGAAACAATTATGGTGCCGTGTCCAAAGCAAAGAAAAGAATACGAATTGAAGGGTGTAAGCATCAATCCAGAAGATGTTAAATGCGTAGATAGTGGTGATGTCGGTTATGGTATAGGTTATTCAGAGTTTATCGCCCCGTTAATTAAAGCCGTTCAACAATTATCAGAGAAGGTAGTTAATTTAGAAAAAGAAAATAAAACTTTACTTAATATATTACAAGACCAAACCAATTTAGTAGCAGAAATACGAGCAGAAGTACTTTCCAATGCCCCCTAGATTACACCCACCACCAATCATAGAAGTAGATGGAGGCGAACTCACACCAGAGTTAAAGAACCGTGTGCTTGATGTCCAAATTAAGCAGGAAGAAAAAAAATTAGACCACGAATACGAGGACAGCTGGGATTGCTGTTTGACTAAGCAAAAAACTGACAGCCGACTTATTAAATACTTATTTCAAATGGGTATCATTATCGCCATCATCACCCTTTGTATTGTAAGGCTGTCTGAAAAGAACTTACCGTGCGAGGTTGCCAACACTTATGTCGGTATTTTAACACTATTAATAGGCATCTGCCTTCCTAGCCCTTCTAGCTCAAAGAAGTGAGCACTCATATAGATAGACTTTATACCACGAAGCATCATTTGAGCAGATTAGCGGAATAGCTTCATCAAAACTAACACACCAATCGCTGAAAGGTTTATACACACATCCATTTTGGATACAATAAACACAACTTTCATTTTTTTTAACACTGACCCGCGAATAGAAATCACAAGCAGTCCGAGCAGAAATATTAATTAATAAAAAGTTTATAAAGATTAGTATAGAGGGCATTACAATGACAGACTATAAATTCCAAAAGATTATTTTTCTGAGTAATGATTTTACAGGAGGTAGCAAAACATTTGACAAAACCATTAAATTGAACTTTACCCCAACTAGAATGAATGTTAAGTATATCCACTATATGAATGATATGACCGAGACGAAAACAAAAATTCTTCATATGGACCGCGTTGGAATTATTGGCACATTCGCCGATAGCAACACCGCAAACATTTCAAATCTAAGCTACAATTTGGGGATTATTAATTGGACTGACGGTCAATACACATTTAGAGTGCTTAAAACGGACAATGGCAGTATTGAGACTGACCTGCTAGCTGGAAGAATTGTTATTTGTTTAGAATTTCTGGCATAGGGGCCTGCTCCCCCTACGACCCCGCCAGTAAAATAAAAATATATTTTAGAATATATAAAAGTATTTGGAGGTGCTATGGAGAAAATAAATAATGTAAAGGTTAAACCAGTCAAGCAAAACGGAGATGGCGACAAGTTGGCAAAAGGATATAAGTTATTTGATGAACCGTATGCCAATATTTTTCTTCTCGCTCGCAAGAAGAGTGGCAAGACGACCGCACTGTTTGAAATCTTAAAACGAACGACCGACAAAAAGACCCGTATTGTTATTATTGCTTCAACAATACATAAGGACCACATTTACAAAGAAATGGTTAAGCACTTCAAGAAGAAGGGAAACCCAATGGCGATATATACATATTTGAAAACTGACGGGTATAGTGTGATTGACTACGAGTTAGACAAGCTGAATAAACCCGATGAAGAGCAAGAAGGCGACATCATTCAAGACGAGAAAGAAGAACCGAAGCCGAAGTTTTTATATTTTGGTAAAGAGGAAGAGAAGAAGAAGCAGGAGGGAGGCGAAAAACCACCGAGGCCGAGCAAATACATTACACCAGAAGTCGTGTTTGTCCTTGATGATTTGGGTAGTGGTTTAAGAGATAAGTCCGTTAGCGACCTGTTAAAGAAAAACCGCCACTACAAGTCAAAGGTGATTATGAGCTTTCAGTATCTTAACGACCTACGGCCTGAGGCGATTAAACAGCTTGACTACCTTCTTATTTTTCCTGGTCAGAGTGTTGATAAAATAGAACTCGTGTATAAGCATTTAGACCTCGGCTACGACCTTGAATACTTTATTGAAAAATATCACGAGGCAACAAAAGAACGATTTAACTTTTTGTATGTTGATTCTGTATCGGACGAACTGAGGCAAAATTTCAATAAGCGATTTTTGTAATTTAAAATAATTATTTTTTTCAGAACATTATATAGATGCCAACATCACCCGTTATTATCAGTAGTCCATCAGGTTATAACATCAGCTACAATCCCAGTATGCCCCAAGCAGGAGGGAAAAGAAAATCAAAAAAGAAACAAGCAGGAGGCAAAGTCAACTGGAAGAAAGTCGGACAAGCCATATTGGATGCTAATAGGTTTATCAAGAAGAACCAATTGATTTCAAGGGGTGCTACTTTTCTGAGCGATGTCGGAGTGCCTTATGCGGACCGTGTAGCAAAGGCTGCAGCCAAACAAGGCTACGGTAAGCAACGAGGTGGAGCCGTTAAGTTTCGGTAGAAAGGGGAAACCCCTTTCAAACCCCCGTGGGGTTGTAGGGGCTTGCCCCTACGAATGTAAATTATGTTATTATTTTTTTCTCTAACATATACGATGGTTGTAAAAAAACCGCGAAAACTACGGCCCCCCAGAATATACAGAACCAGAGATGGTCGGCCATATATTAAAGTGAAAGGCAGACGAGCATATCTCAACTTTGGCGAGAAAACGAATGACCTTTCAACACTTCAAATCGTTAAACTGTTTCTGAAATATATGAACAAACCCAAACGGCGGGGTCGTGTAAAGGAGCGAATAATCAAGTCCGAATTCAATCGCCTTGAACACGAGAACCGCAACCAGATACAAAACAACCTGCTGAAAAAATATGAACTAATACACGAGCAGGAAGAAAAGGAAAAGAAGTTAAGAGAACAGGCGGAAGATGAGAAGAAAAGAATGGAGAGGAAGGAGAATGCCGACATTAAAGAAAGACAAGAAGACCTCATAAGGGAGGCGAACAGAGAGCAAAAACTTATAGAGGATGTAAAATTTGAACAAGATAGAAAAAACAATTTAATGCTATTACCGCCTTTCCAACCTCAATACATACAAGCACCACCACAAGGGCAACCACAAGCACCACCCCAAGCACCACAATTAGGACCACCACAAGCACCACAATTAGGACCACCACAAGCACCACAATTAGGACCACCACAAGCACCACAAGCACCACAAGCACCACAAGCACCAGAAGAAAAGCAGATGCCATTGAAAACAAAAGAAGAGAAAAAGGCTGAAAAGGAATTAAAAGAAAAATACATTGAATTAATGAAGAAAGCGGGCTTTACAACTAAATTTATTAAAGGTTTGAGCAAAACAGAATTTATCAAACTTGGCACAGGAATAGAGAAAGCGATAGCCGATGCCCAATCAGCAGATGAGCAGAAAGAACTGGCGGAACAATACAAAAAAGAATTAGAACAAGAAAAAAAACTAGCGGAGGCCAAAGCGAAACACTTTGAAATTAAAGATAAAATATCATACATATCCGCAGGTTTAAGAAATGATTACAAGTATCCGAAATTGGATATACCCAAAACTTTGGGCCCTGCTTTGGAAAAAGAAATGAAAGCTCGGGGCAAACCGCCACCCAAAAAAGTTAAAGGAAAACACACGACTGCGGGTATGGCACAAGTTATAGTAGATGAAGGTATTGATTTAGGAATAGACCAGAATGAAATGAGAAAGAAACTCGCTGATTATTTGGGAATAAACCAAACGGGTGCTGGGGCTAAAACGATGGAGGAATTAATCCACAAACTTTTAACGATAGCAAAAATTAAGAAATATTTGAAGAAGGGCAAATACAGAAAAAAAATGAAGAAGAAGGATTATGTAAGTAGCTTAGTAACTGAAATGAGAAGCGACCCAAACATTAAAAATCAAGTTTCAAATAATCTCGGTATTCAACCAACCGAGGAAGCAACCCCAACCACCACCACACCTGAAACCAATACCGAACCCCCGCCCGACACAACACCAGAACCCACCGCCGACAAAACACCCGAAATCACCACAGACACAACACCCGAAATCACCGCCGACACAACACCCGAAATCACCGCCGACACCATTCAACCACAAACACAAAATGAGAAAGATATAAATCCAGGGGTCGTAGGGGCTGGAAGCCCATACAGAGGGCTAATGACGGATGAAATAGACAACATTATGAAAAAGCACGAATGGTATATCGGCACGGTAGCCAGCGATGAAATAAACAAACTGAAACCAGAAAAAAGAAAGAAGTATGGATTTATAATGAACTTGGATAAGTCTAGCCAACCAGGCTCACATTGGATTGCTGTTTGGATTGATACCATTAAAGACGACACTATTGAAATCTACGACCCGCTCGCCATCTATAAGCCGACTGAGCTATTTCTACACCAAATGAAACAGCTTATTGAAAAGAGTAAGCCGAACACATACCTGCTTATGAAGGTTAATCAAGTCAAAAACCAAAGCGACACGACAGATACCTGCGGATGGCATAGTATTAGGTTTTTACTTGAACGAGCGAAAGGTAATCGGTTTAAATTTGCCAGCGGTTGGACGGACTTAAAAGAAAAAGAAGCCGATGAGTTGAAAGTCCAGAACGGTTATGGTTTTGATACCTTTATTTGAAGCAATTAAAACAAAAAATATATTTTCTATTATATATCCAAAATTAGAGGTGATGGAGTATAGAGGCGGGCGAAGTAGTAATATTTACTATGTCAATAGCAAAAATAGGATAAACGGCACGGACAGTGATTTCACACACTCCATTGATATGAAATCGCTAGACAATCCTACCCATTGTAAAATACTTCATATCTATGTGCCGAAGTCGTATTATTCTGTTTCTTCGCCATACAATACTTTTACACTTAGTGAAGATGGATTTGAGGCACTAATTACGATACCCGAAGGAAACTACACAATGAATAACTTAAAGAATAAACTGGCCGAGGTGCTAACCGCAGACAGCCCCAATGACTACACATACACAATAACAAGCAACAACACAAACACCGACCCAGAAGATGGTAAGCTATTATTTACAGTAGCGAATAACGGAGGAATTCAACCGCGGTTTATATTTGACACCGAAACTCGTATTCACGAAGTAATGGGTTTTGACCGCGACTCAACATATTTCTTTGCTAATAATACCATTAGGTCGCCGAATGTCATAATCTTGACTGGCGAAAAAACTTTGTATCTACAAAGCGACCTCGTTGGGGAAGGCGATAATCACGTATTACAAGAAATATACACAGCAAATGAAATCCCGTTTGGCTCTGTTATCTATGACGGCTCTGGTAGTGAATACGGCAAACGGTTATCAACTAGTTCAAGCAATTTGTATCGGTTTTACTTGACTGACGAAAACGATCAGCCAGTTAATCTAAACGGGTTAGGTATTGTTATGACATTGTTGATTTACCGTGAGACGAATTACTTTAATTTATTTACATCATTCTTCAATCTACTCAAATCAAGGTAATTAATTAATTTATTTTTTTTCTAATATTAAAATATATAGCGACCTTTTAAAAATCGTTTTTTGAGATCGTAAGTGGTTTTTGGAAAAAAGCACTTACAAAAATGCCCACACAACACGGAGGCGAACTAGATTTCAGCAGGACTGACTACATCAGTGCTTCTTATCGCTTGAATAAGCTTACCCCTCGTGAGGGTTCTATTAATATCACTGTTTCTACCGCAGGAGGACAGGAAAGCAACTTTGACCTTATCAGCCGTCCTTTTAACTTGGCTCGCTCTGTTTTGAGTTTTAATTATGCCCCAGATGCGAAGGCTGGAAACTACAATAAATGCTTTATGGATTGCCTGGCCCCGATTAGGCAGATACAATTGATTACCAGAGGTGGTGTTTATCTGTGCGACATTAACGAAGTCGGCAATATCACCAAGATGATTTGGAAACCCGAAACCTCCATTGACGATTTACTCGCTTTGGAAAACCACGACAATGGAAGTGGAGCAGGTTGTATGCTTCAAAAGTGTAATGCTACAACTACATTTCAACCCGCCAGTGATGCTACAAGGTTGGCCGCATTACAAACAGCATTGGCCGCTTCGGCAATAGCAGGAAATGCGGCGGGGCAAATTGATACGGGCATTGATGTTGCTAAGGCTCAGGTTCAGGCCGCATTAAAGGCTTGGATGGCACAACCCACCACAAATGCCCGCCGACACGATGATGCCCTTATCGCGAATGAGACTGGCACGAGTAAGTTCGTAAATGTCGCTTTTAATGAGGCTAAGTATTTCTCAGCTGGAACTATTAACAATGCCAGCCCAAGTGTTAATGTTAAGATTAATCTTGGAATGCTTTACAATACCATTTTCGCTCTGGATAAAACTATTATGTTTCCAGAAATTTTGACTTTGCGGATTGTTTGGCAACAGACACCCAAAATCTTTTATTATAACAATGATGCTCTTTCTACTGGTGGTGGCACTGTTGCGGTGGCGGATTCAAATGTTACTATTACTAATCTCAGCCTGTTCTTAGCTGTTGAAACCAATCCCGATGTCGTTCAATCAATTCAACAGAAGATTATGAGCCCCGAAGGTATGAGCTTCAACATTGATTATTCTTATTTGTATAAAAATACTGTCGGGCTCGCTTCAACTTCTCAAAATGTTATCCTTAGATTTGACAGAGGCCACGGACGGCGAATTAAGAAAATTTATCACTCTGTTTTCAATACAACCGAAAATAAGAACACAGCTTATGACAATAGCAACCTGCTCGGCTCAAAGGTCCAAACTTTTTATACCACACTAGACGGAGCACGACTTCAAGAATTCAATGTTGATTGTCAAACTGGAAAACTAGAAGACTATATGTATCTTAAACCAAAGTTGGAAGGCTCTTCTTTGATGAATAGCAATGTTTATCAATACAACTGGGTTTGGTGCGATAGCTTTGACAATACCCGCCCTCTGTGGAGCAAGGACCAAAATGAAATCAGCGGACTATCCCTAGACACCGAGCGACGATGGGAGTTTATTGCTACAACTGCGAATATTGCGTCCAATCATTACACATTTGTCGTAACTCAGCAAGAAGTAAATGTTAAGAATGGCACCATTACTAGGACCTAATGAACCTTTTTTTAAAAAAAGCTTCACCAAAAAAATTAATAAAAATTTTAGATTTATTTTTTTCTTAGAATATACAACTCCGCAATTTTTGAAAATTAGTTTTTTGAGGTTATAGGAGGTTTTTTGTAAAAAAAGCTCCTATGCATCAAAGAAATTTGATAGCACAAGACCCTGACGGAGATTTCATTAATGTCAAAGTCGGATATGACGGCAATGTTGAAACCAATAGTATGAAAACCGCTTTCGGCGAAGCATTGGTCGGTCAATTAACACCAGTATTACAAGAGATTTTCCCATACACTATCAATACACGAATATGGACAACAGCTCAAACTGATGCTACCATTTCATTTAATGCGAATATGGCCGAACTTAAAACAGATGTGAAGACGACCGCGAATGCTGTATTGACGAGTAAAAAAAGAATTAAATACAGAACTGGAATGGGAGTTCTAACACGATTTACTGCTTTATGGAATACTGATGAAACGAAAGACTACAATTCATATATCGGCATAGGTGAAAGTGATTTTACTAATGGCTTCTATTTTTACAAAATAAGAGCGACTGGTATGAATATTGCCAGTGTTAAAGGTGGGGTGCCGACACTTATCGCACAGGCAAACTGGGATGACCCGTGTGATGGAACTAAAATTATGCCTATCATAGATTGGACCAAAGGGAATGTATTCCAGATTAAATTTCAATATCTTGGCTTTGGTGCTATAAGGTTCTACATAGAAAATCCATCAAGTGGAGAATTTCAGCTGGTTCATACAATTAGGTATGCGAATGCGAATGTGGGTGTTAGTCTTTCAAATACAACCCTACCTTTTTCAGCTTGTATTAGAAATTATGGAACTGGTAATGCTAATCAAACATTAAAAACAGCCAGTTGTAGTATGTTTATTGAGGGCACCAACACTATTAATTCAAGTATATCAAACGAAGCGGAAGGTAGTGAGCCAGCGAGCACAACGGAAAGCCCAATTATTAGCATAAAAAATAAAACAACTTTTAATGCTGTGACCAATTATTCAATTGTTTATCCATCTCTCGTGAGCATATCAAACGAAGACACCAAAGTTAATATAGTGCGGATTGTGAAAACGACTGGAACACTTACTGGCGAGAACTTTGCGGATATTGACACAAAAACTTCAATGGTATCAAAGGACACCGCTGCGACTGCCGTTGGTGGTGCCACTATATCGGATGTCATTCTTAAACTTTATGTTAATGCTACTTCAAGCCAGCTTATTGACCTGCGAACTTACGACATACAACTTTCTCCTGGTGAAAATCTAACATTTTTACAAAAGTCTGTCGCGACTGCTAATAATGGAGGAAATGTGAGTGTTATCGTTAATTTCTTAGAAGACCAGTAGGGGTCTTCGCCCCCTACAACCCCCTTCGCGGAAGCAAAAAAAAACAAAATATTTTACAAATACTTCTTCAATTCATCTTTATTTCGGCACCACGGCTGACGAACTAACCATTCAATATATGGCTTATCAATCTTTGCGATGTCTTCTATTTTTTTGCCTTTGTATTTACCAAAATGAAATGTGTCTTTTGGTTGAGCGTTTCTCTTTTCTTCAATCGCTTTTATTTCGTCGTGGATTACCTTTTGAACATCTTCCAACGAGAAAGATTTTTTTTCTCCTTCAATGGAAAGTTTTTGGAACTTCTCGCACAGTCTTGTTAGGGTGGTCATAGTAGGGTGTATATAGTAGGGTAATATAAAAAAATAAAAAATAAATAATTATATAGAAACTTTTGAAAAAGTTTCACAAAACTCGTGGAGGTGCGGAGGCGAAGTCTCCGCGAATGTCCGAATGGATAAAGTTCGTTAAGGCTTACTCTGCCAAACACGGTATAAGCTACAAGGAGGCATTGAAAAAAGCTGGTAGGGCTTATAGAAAACAAAAGGGGGGCAGTGCGGAGTTATCTGAGGATGTCTATTTGTCGCAGTCAGAACGAAAGGGTGCTGACGGATGGAAGCCAGTTGCTAGCAAAGAAAAATCAACAGTGTATGAAAAAGATGGCAAAGCTATTGTAGCATTTAGAGGAAGTGCGGATAAGCGAGACTTACTCACCGATGTCGCATTGGTAAAGGGAGTATTAAAAAGAACACCAAGATACAAAGAAGAGCAGAAGCTGGTTAATGAAGTCATAAAAAAATATGGTAAGGATAATGTAGAGCTGACGGGTCATAGCCTTGGAGGAACTATTGCGAAAGATTTAAGCCGACAGACGGGGGTAAGGGCTACCACATACAATAAAGGCAGTAGCACAAGAGACTTTGTGGAAGGAGTGATTGACCGAGTAGCTGTGAAAGTAAATCCAAAAGGTAAAAGGGCGAAGACCGCGAAGCTAACGACGAACTACCGAACCGCATTTGACCCCGTATCGTTAATGGGTGCTACGGCTGTAAATACTAAGTTAGTGAAACCAAAAAAAGGAATTCATACAATCAGGAGCTTCAAGGGTAGGGGCAAAAAAATATATCTATAAACTTTTTTATTGCTTTTTTCATTTAATAACCGAATGGTCTAGTTTCAATCGCATTGCCTACAATACCTATAATATTTCTTTTGGTGTAAGTAAAGCTGAATATTTTTTCTAAGTATTCGCTCGTTATTTTTTTCTGTTGTTTATCTCTTGTTATCTTGCTGTTTTCTACAATAACAACTTTGCCAGATTTTTCAATTCGTTTAGCAATCAATTTCTCTTCCTGAGTTTTAAGCAACTCTAACAATTCATTCTTGCCGTTCTCAATAAGGTCGTTGTTTTTAATTCCAAGTCCGCAACTAATGACACTTAACATATTTGGTAAATTTAATGATTTATTGTTTTCATAATTCATACTAAAGCCTTTTACTTTCATACTTGCTTTGCCGTTATCCAATACATATCCATAACACTTTGGCCCGCCTCCGATAAAGGTCATAATCTTTGCTCCGTGTAGTTCGTCCGTCCATTCGCCTAATAACTTACCCGTTTTCACATCTGTTTCGCCTTTCGTTAAGTCTGTTGTGTATATGACACTGTCCGTATCGTGGTATAGAACTCTGTTGTCTAGTTTGTCCATCATCTCATATAGTCTAATCCTCGCGTGGCAGGTTGTAAATAAAGCAACTACAATATTTGTTTTTACGGGGTCGCTTACCGCATCTTGTTTAAGGTCATAACTAGCTTCTATTATCTTGTCGTTAATAATGTTTATGTTTATGTTATCAACTGACTTATCGTTCATTAACTTGTATAAGGTATCTTTATCTTTAATCATTTTGTTTTGAGTTTTGTTTTGCTTTTCACCAAACTTGCCCCACAGACTATTCAAGCACAACTTAGCAACAGCTCGCCGTCCTGGGTTTTCTTCTATCTTGTTTTCATCCATCTTAATTCCCATTTTAATTTCCATACTGTCAATGTATTTTCTTTGTTGTTCCTGTGTAATACATCCATCAGGATATCCGCTTGACTCTTGTTTAACCTTTAAGAAAGTTTTTATGTAATCTTTGAAAAGGCTACTGCTCTGCTCCTTCCAGTGCCATACCTCATATACCTTAATTAGCTTATAGCCTTTGTCTAAGGCCTTGTAGATTTCGGGTGTCGCCCAAGTGCCAGTTATTGCTCGCTCGTTATCGGTGTGCTTACATTCGGTTTTCTGTTCAGTCATTCCGCACTTGTCGCATAAGTAATACATAAGCTTACCTCTGTCAGCCTTAGGTAAAACGGGGTGAAGTAATTTTCTCGGCGGTAGCATCTTAACCTTAGACACTCCGAAACATTCTCTGTTTATGATTTTGTTTCTCATAGACAGTCTGTCATCATCATTATTGGGCCGAATGATTTCGTGGTGTCCGCTAGGGTAAAGGTCGTAAAACATAACGGTAGGATACAGAGAGCATATGTCAATGTATTTCGCGTATTCGTGGCTGTGCCGTGATTTCCAATACAATGTTAGAGCATCCGTTCTACCTCCAAACATTGCTTCTCGCGGGTTAAGTCCTTCTTGTTCCGTAATTCGTTCATTAGTATCTTCCGCTAGGGTTTCACTTGTTTTCATTAATCTCCATTCACATTCCCATATACTTATTATTTTGCTTACTTGTTTGCTTAGGTCTTTTTCTCGTCTCATTGTTGCCTTGTATAGTTCGCCCATCGTTTCATTCTTCTTAGTATTGATTGTATTTCTATTAAAGCACTTTGGACATCCGTGCCAGAAACATCCGTGAAATTCGTAAGCGGTTTTGTTCTTCTCATCCCAGCCATCAACATAAATAGTTGAGTCGCCAATACGAAACATTTTTTCACCTCCATTGAATGCGTGTTTGATATCCGTTTGGTCTAACCTTCTTCTGTAAGCTATCCATTCAACACAAGCCCGAGAGGTTATCCTGTTTTGCTTTTCCGCCTTCAACACAGCAATTGAATTCTCTGGCATAAACTTAGCGCGATACAAAGCCATAACACAACTCGCAATAGTTGTATATTGAAACGGGTCAATACCGAATTCTAGAAACTGCTTTCTAAAATCCATACATCCCCTTCTCAAAATATCAACATCGCTATGACAGTATTCCTCAATTTCCTTCCGCATATCAAATGTGTTGTTTCTTTGGCTTTCATACCATTCTAAGAATTCCGCTCTCTTCTTATCTTTCATCGTGTCGTAGCCGTAGTGCTTCTTATGTGGCATAACACCAACATAATTTTTGTTCTTGTCCGTATTGAAGAAGTGAGGAAAGAAGCCCTTTTTAAGTTCGTTCAATCCGAATGTCTTAGGAAAATCAGCCAGAGGCATAGTCAAGAAACTGAGACTATCAATGAAGCGGTATTTCTTCAAAGTCATCATCATTATCTTACCACCCTGATAAATGACGAATGGTGCTTGTCCGTTATCCACTAACCATTTAAGAATAAACTGACAATCATAACCGCGACTGTTATGAGCAATGAATGTAAAGCCGTTGTGCTTAGATTCAAAAGCCCACTTACAGAAATCATCAATGTTCTTATGAATGACTGGTGGTTCCTTCGCATCAAAATACTGGCTTTCCGAATGATTAACAATGTGTTCGCCCGTATCCTGTGTCGCTTCAAAGTCAAAGAATATGTATTTCTCTGAAAAAGGTAGAATGTCTTTTTTCACGATTTCGCATTGGTGATCAAGTGGTTTCAGTTCCTTACAATTACGGCATTTCGCATAACCGCACTTGTGCTCGTTTTTCTTTCTGTAATTAAGTCCGCACGTAAGACATTTCGCTTTGATATCGCAATTCGTCTTCTTGTGGTTATTGAAACAGACCGTGTTTGGAAACTTTCTATTACACGAAAAGCAATCAGTCCATTTGCTCTTATCGTTAATACCTTTACAACCTTTGGTTTCGCAGATATTACATTTAGCTTCGCAGGCATGTCTCTTTTGAAATCCTCTTAGACATATTTCACAGAAGTTTTCTTTACCTACCATAGACTTCATATTAGTTATGGCATCGTAGTGGTTCTCTGTCTTAAGTATGTAAAGGTTCGTAAGTCGCTCGCCTTTCTCATCCTTTAAGTCTGTATCAAAAACAATCGTGTCAGGAAATTCAACAATAACCAGATTGTATTTAATGTGGCTAGCAAAAGTTTTAATTTCAGGAATACCGCACACATCCTGAATGACTTTCGCTTCTTCGTGTAGTTTCAAAGCCATCTCTTCCTGTATCTTTCGTCCCATTAATATTGTCTTGTATTTATTGTGTTTTTCAATTTTTGCTTTTACTACAACAATTGCTCTGGCTAAGCATATGTTGTCTGTATTATTAATTTGAATTACTCCTCTCTTCTTATATACATCCAACTTATTAATTATTTGAAGCCTCGTTCCTCCCGTCGGCATTTCAACAGATTTCAAAACAAACCTAAACTTATCCATATTGGTTCCCTTTTCATCTGTATAAAGGCTTTCGTTGCTTTGAAATAATGCTGACAATCTTTCCAAAACATCGCTGACAGAAATCTCGTTAATCCTTTTCAACTTTGTAGATACTGCCCCATAGTAATCTACAAACTTGATGCTTACACTAACCATACTTCCCTGTTTCTGTCTTTTGATAAAGTCGTTCAGGATTATCTCAATAAACTGTAGAATATCATTCATACTGAAAGAAGTGAAGTTGCCTCTAATCCTAACCCAATACTGGCTTTCATTAACACCCAGCACGTGCTTCTTTCTATCTACGTGTTTGATTTCGTAGTTAGCATACCGCATTAGGTCTTTCACCCTTTCTTTTCTTTCTCTCACTTTCGCTTCAAACACTTTCGCTTCCAAAATAGGAGGTAATGGCGGTGCTACTGGAATACCTTGTTTCCGTTCCTCAAAATAAACAGCACCTCTTACTTGGTTCAAGTAATTTTGGGCCGTTGTTGTATCCACCTTATACTTTCTTGTCTTAGGTATTATATACAGCACATCTTGACCCCTGACCCTTTTGATTTCATAATTAATTTTTTGTTCCCTAAATTTGTCCAACCTATACTGAATACCGTTGTAAGTGTGTGTCTCCATTGTTGGTCGGTGTATATATTGGAAAATATTTTTTTCAAAATTAAAAATTAATTATATCAATCGTCTGCCCCGCCGTGGTCTGCCGTGTGCTCCCCGTGTCTATATATACGGGGGGCCCAATGTTTAGATGAAAATTAGGGCGGGGCGGGCGGTGCTGGCAGGGCGGGCGGGGCTGGCGGTGCGGTCTGGGCGGGCGGTGCTTCTCTTTCTCTTTTTTCCCTTTTCAACCAATCTATTAAACCTTCACCAGTTTTTGCTGATTTAGAGTTAAGATTTTTCCAAAGCCCTGCTCTGATTTCATCGCTAGAAATATAAAATAGTTTAACATCTGATTTTTTTTCATCTTTTTGATTTTCATTAATTTCTTGTTTTTCAACAATTTCTTGTTTTTTAACAATTTCTTGTTTTTCAATTGTATTTTCTCCAATTGTAATGTGCTTAGTCAATTCCAACATTCTCCTAAATCCTTCAAAGTCAAATGTTTTGTGTTTTTTTGTTTGATTATGTCTTCGTATTCCAGAGACATTAATTATGGAACCGCAATCGCATTCAAATTTTGTAGTCTCTGCCATTGTCCGCCCGCTTGTGTCCTATATATAGGGGGCTCGCCTGTGTATAGATGATAATTAGGGCAGGGCGGGCGGGGCTGGCGAAGCTGTGTGAATTTTTGATTTCATATGTCTTGCTTTGCTACTTCTATTTATTTCAGCTCCGCATTCACACTTGAAAGGAGTCTTCTTCCAATTCCTTTTCTTTTCTTTTTTGATTTCTTTTGTTTCCTTATCATAATTAACTTTCCATTCATCATACTTTGGTTTTACTTTTTCATCGTAGTATTTTTTCGCTTCTTCCATCGCTTGTTCTTGGTTTCTTCGTTTTCCAATACTAAAACTCTTACACATCGTTTGATTTCCTTCTCTCCATTGAATTTTTACCATCGGTCTCTTTTCATTATTCTTTAACATAATACATCCTTTTGAAATTGTAAATCTGCGACTTGACTTTTTGTCAGTGTCGTTGTTTGTCATCCTGTCTGTGTCTTTATCCTGTCTGTGTCTTTATATTTTAACGGTATTATTTTAAATATTAATATCCGTTGCCATTTTGTCCCGCGCGGGCCGGCCGGTGTGTGTCTCTGTGTGGCGGGGGCGTGTATTGAAAAAGTGTGCCGAAGTGCGACCCTATACTACTGGCGGAAGGTAGGAGGGAGGCTCGACTACCAATGTTGCTTTCTCTGTAGGTAGAGAAGCGAGATGGAGTTAGGAAATGGTTAGTTATACTAGCGACTAGGTGGCAGCCTTCCGCACAGTCCACTTAGTGTAACTGGTGGCAGCCTTCCGCACACACAGACTGGTGGTAGCCTTCCGCACACACACCAGATTTGAATATTTGGTGACGGCCTTCCGCACCTACACCTGTTTGTATTTTCGGTGGCAGCCTTCCGCACGCCCCGATAGTACGTAATAAGTGAATAAAGTCTACTAGACCTAACGTTCACGCTACAAGGCTCTATAACCTGTGAGACTAACTTAATAATCTGCCGTATACTTGCTGTGTCCTACAATAGATACTTTATGGAGAAAAGGGCGCCAAGGGACGGCCCGATTATACACTAGGCCCATACTGACTATCCGGTTAGTTATATTAATAGGTCTAACAGCAAACACTTTGAATAATATTAATACAAAACACTTGCCACTTCTAGGAATAAATCATGTGTGAAGAGTAAGTCTCGGAGTAGAATGGAAGAGGTATATATATATATGTATATATATATATATATACACTGCTGGGAACGGCTTCAAACAGCTTAAAACCCCGAATTTAAGGGTCGCAGATATACGAACAAACAAAAAAACAACCCTAAACGGCTTAAAACCTTAAAAAACAGTGTGCCCCGCGGATACAACCAAAAAAAACCAGCAAAAAAAACAACCTTAAAGGCTTAAAACCTTAAAAAAAGGTGTGCCCCGCGGTGTGCCTCAAAAACACAAAAACACAAAAAAAAAAAAAGCGATTTTTGGTGTTTCTGTGTGCCTCGTTTTCCGTCTTTCCGTCTTTTGTGGATTTCTTACAAAATCGGGTAGGCGGTGTTTTGTCCGCCGTTGCCGTGTTAATTGTCGCTAATGTTTTTTCGCTGGTGTATCGGCCCGCACTTAAAAAAAACAAATTGATATAGTTTATTTTTTATTGCTTTTTGTTTTTCAGTCCTTCACTTCGTCTTAAAATTGGTTCTTCGTTGTTCTTCTTCCTTGGTTTCGTTTTTCCTGCTTCGTGTGGTTGTTTGCCTTTGGCTATGTCGCTTATAAATTTTGCTTTAATGCTTCCCACCCGTGCAAAATCTCTAATTTTTCTGTTGCTTCTATTTATCTTTCTGTCCTTCATCGCTTTTATTATCGCTAAGGCATCTATAACATCTTTCGGTAGATTAGCATTTAAGCCCGCGACTTTGTCCTCTAATGTGTTGATTTTGTTTTCTAATTTGTCCAGTGCTTGCCGTGCTTGCGGTTCGGTTGCTATTGCGGGGGTTCGGGCTTTTATGTTGGCATAATTTCGGCTGGCTTCGCTTTCTTCTACGTGCCCTAATACCTAACTTAAAAATATACTTCTATCCATATTTGCGGGTGCGTATTCTCGGTAAGCTAAGGCCCCGTAGATTTTGCGGGCTAAATGACTGCTAGCTTTTTCGTCGTTGAATAATTCCCGCATTCGTTTTGCTATTCTCGCATCATATTTATTTGTTAAAGCTTGGTTCGTTTTTTCTTTGTCTTCGTCTGTCAGTGCCTCCCGCACAGCTTCCCAGGCCGTCCGCATATCGTTATATGAAATATGAATTAAGGGTATTTCAATATTAGATATTGCCCCCTTTTTGTCTTTGGCTACTTTATCAATAACTATATAGCCTTTTTGCTCTTTTGCTTCTGGTGGTGTGCCCGTAATCCTTAAAACCTCTATAAGCCGTCGCCCCGTGGCCAATTGTAATAATATTATAAGGTCAGTCATTTTTTTAGACTTGTTCAGGGTATCCATAATTTTAAAAACGGTCGCGGGTTCATAGTTCTTAATCTCCTTTAAATTCTTGTTTCGCTGTTTAATTTGTGTTGTCGCCTTCTTGGTTCGTTCTTCGTCCGTTAATTTTAATTCTTTGTTAATTTCGGCTTCCTTCGTCGGGTGCTGTTCCTTAAAAGCCTTTCTAAGTCTCGTTAAATAACTGTCTTTTGTATTTACTTTTTCAATATGTTGAAGTGTGCTCAATGTCCATTTTAAATTTTTCTTTAAATATGTTTGATTGCCTCCTTTTTTCTGTATAAGGTCTATCAGCAATATTATCAGGCTATCAGAATAATTTTTAGTTATTGCCCTTATTTTGTCTTTAAGCTCATCATCGTCCTTATAGTCTATCGTTTTGAAATCCATTTTTTGCCGTGCCTCTTTTCCTCCGTGCTTATATATAATGTCTATATATTATATGTTTAAATATATTTAGAAAAAAAATAAATAATTGATTTGCTTATAAGTGCCGTTTTTTAATTGGTTCAATGATATCAGATATTTCATTTAATTTATCATTCAGCCACGGGTAGCCCTTTTTATGGTGTTCTGTCGCTGTGTCTATAATTTCGCTTAATGTTGTAATATCTTTATATAATTCTTCCGTCTCCTTTATCTCGTATTGCTTCTTTAAGTCTCGTAAAGTCATTAATAAGCCCTTTATCATTGTTTCATTTTGTTTCAATTTCATATTGTAAATGAAGAAATAATTGTTATGTTCTAAGCCTTCCATTTTTTGCCGTGCCTCTTTTCCTCCGTGCTTATATATAATGTCTATATATTATATGTTTAAATATATTTAACTAAAAAAATAAATATTTAATCTTTCATCGTCCATTTATTCGTCTTATATGCTTCAAAATCGCTTTTATATGTCTGTAATCTTTTTTTATAAACACCGCTTATATATGAATGCGGGATATCCTCTATATATCGCTCTATATTTCTCATAGATACCGTTATATATATTTCGTCGTGTTGGCCGTTTTTGTATTTTGTTATATAACCCTCTAATAAATCTATTTCTTCTTGGACGGCTTCAACGGCTTGCCGTAGTTCTGGGTCTCGTATTAATGAAAAATGCGACATTTCTTTTTTTTGTGTGTCCGTTTTCCTCTGTGCTTATATATAATGTCTATATATTATATGTTTAAATATATTAATTATAAAATTACAAAAAAAAAAGCACTATATCAATTATTACAGCCTTTTTAAACAGCCCCCGCCTCGTCTGCTGTTGGTTGCTGTAAATTGGGGCCGTATAATCTTATAAGGGTTTCTTTTACGGCTGTTATGTCTGATTCTTTAAAAATTCTGGTTAGGGTTTCAAACTCTTGAAGGGTTATATTTTCCGTGCTATCTTCAAAAGCCTGTTTTATGTCGTTTATTCTCTTTTGTTTCTTCTGTGTGCTTTCTGGGCTGTCCTGTATATTCTGCCGTTTTTTCTCTGGCCGTTTGTGATATGTTAAAGTATGTTTATAATATACCGTCTGGCCCTCCTTATTCTTTCTAGGCAGATATTGATAATAATACGATATGCCGTTTTTAACTTCCATTTCAAACGGCGGTTTATATGTTAATCCCCGCTTACTACTGCCCGCGGGCCTTCCTCGTCCCCGCTTCTTTATTTCTGGCAGTGGTTGGGCCATTTCCTCGGGGATTTGTGGTTGTTGCGGTGTGTCTGCTTGTGCTGTCATTTTGTATCGGTCTATATATACTATATTTTATAAATTTATATAAATAAATATTTAATATGTTTTTTCTATATAGAATATTTTAATCAATTCTCGGCGACATTTTTTATAAATAATTAATTTAATTTAAACAAAAAAAAATATAATGGTTATTATATAACTTTGTATGATGACGAAAGATGAACACGTAGAGCCCGACGCCCTACACCATAGGGGGGCCGACCCTTTAAAAGAAAATAAAAAAATCGTAAAGACCCGAGCGACGATTAGGTTTTACGATAAAATGAGAACAAAAAAAGAAGAATACAAAACGGCGACCCCCGACGAACTTTATGATATCTTAAACGAAGCAAAAAACCCGACCATATATGAAAGTATAGAAGACGGTATAAGACCTTATGCGGATTATGAAAAAGACTTTAAAACTAAAAAAGAAATGGAAGCAAACAAAGCAACGATTAAAAATTTTATAATAAATGAGTTTTCGCGGGTGTTTGGATGTAGCCCCGACGAAATAGCCGTATTAGAAGCACACGGAAAAAAGGGCCGTTTGTGGCGGTTATCTTATCATTTAATAGCATATGAGGCCCCGCCGATGTCTGACGGTTTGGAGGTTTTACGGCTTATTGAGGCCGATAATAAGGCGGGATTTGATACGGCACCGTATAAAGCTTATGGCCGACGACAGCTTTTTAGAACCGTTTTAAGCAACAAAGAAATAGACGGACCGCGAACATTTATAAGAACCGATAAACCATTAACAAAAGAGAATTTTAAAGAGTGCTTAATATCGGCCGTGGGTGAATATGAGATAAATGAAGAGGTGGAGGAAATGGCGGGAGTGATGACACGAGCCGAGCACATAGAGGAAGCACGGGCAGAGGAAAATATAAAAAATCTTAAAGATGTCCAGGAAATGGAAATAGAATTAGTAAAAAGCAGATTAAAAAGAGCTAAAAACGGCGGGCTATTTTTAACAAAAAAGAAATTGAGGAAATACAAATAAGCAACCCCGAAAAATGGGATAAAATGAACAAAGATTTTAAAAGAGCCTTTAACGGGTTAGAGAAATATAAGCCCGACATATTCAAAAATATAGCAGGAATAAAAGACATAAGAACGAACGACAACGGGACATTATGCTTATTTTTCAAGAGGTTAAGGGCGGGATATTGTAAAACACATAATAGAACACACACGGCGGACAACTGCGACGGGGTAATTATTACAAAATGCGGGAAATGCTTTTATATGTGTGTAAAAAAACCCGTCGGCGAGTTATACCCCCTTTTCAAAGTTAAGAAGGAGGAAAAGCAAAATGAATATATTAAAAAATATACCGAAAATAAAGGGAAATTACAACGAAGCACGGTAGAAGAATTTATAAATATATTTGAATATGAAAATGTGAAACAGACCCGCGAGAAATGGTGCGCGGATGTTAAAGGGCTGTTATATGCGATGACGGCAGAGAAGAAGAACCGCCGACAGCTGATAGGCCTTAGAAGCAATTTAGGCACGGGTAAAAGTGTAGCACTTATGAAGGCTATTAAAAAATACACGGACGAGAACCCAGACGGCAAAATATTGATTTTAACCCAACGAATAATTTTAAGTAAGCAGAATGCCCGAGAGCTTAAAAAATTAGGCTTCTTTTGTTATCTAGACCGCGAGGGAAACGAACTTATAACAAATAAAAAAAGTATAATTCAATTAGATAGCCTTAATTATTTGAGCTGGAATATTAAAAACGACCCGATAGGGCTTATTATAATAGACGAGGCCGACCAGGCTTTAAGGCACCTTAATGCGGACACATTCAAGAACAACCCGAAAGCGAATTTCAATTTAATGACCCTTTACACCGTTTTAAAGAACACTAAAAAAATTATTTGTATGTCTGCGAACTTAACGGCCGATAATATGACGGACTGGGCAAAAATGGCGGGCGATAATCTAGAAACAAAGATTTTTATAAACGACAGCCGAGCACACCATAGGCCATTAAAAATAATGATGGGGCAGAACGACGAACAAATAATAAGGGCCGTTTATGATAGCTTAGACAAGGGCGAACGGGTTTATTTAGCTTCTAATAAGAATATAGATAAAATAAAATGTGTTTTTGAATATCTAACAAAAGGCCGAAATATTAAGGCCCTTTTAATTACTACGGACACAATGAACGAGCCCGAAGTTAAAGAAGCCTTAGAAGGTAATATAAATGAGATATGGGGCAGATATAATTTTATAGCCGTTTCACCGTGTGTTCAATCTGCTATAAGTTATGACATAGCAAACCATTTTAACAAAATTTATGGATTATTTACAAACGGAAGCAACAGTACCGGGGATGCCTGCCAGATGTTAAGGCGGATTAGATACCCTATAAGCCCTGAAATATTTGTAAATGTGGAGCAAATGAACATAGAACGACCGACGAATTACGAGGACATATTAGCAGGGATTTATAGCGACCAAGCGGACCTTTTAAAAGGGTTAAAGGGCTATTTAAGTAAGCACGAATTAGACCCGAACACCCTTAGGCCCGTTTTAGACGAACAGCACCCATACCCGCAATTAGTGGCAAAATTAACAGCCCAGGACAACAGAGACAAAAACAATTACATAGAAAATTTTATAAAAAATCAGATACTTTACGGCAACACGGTTGAAAATGTGCCAGACGAAAACGAGACCGAAAATAAAGAAACGATAAAGAGCAATATAAAACAAACGGGGGAACGGCTAAAAGATGAGGAGGCCGAAGAACTAGCAAAGGCCCGAGGGATAACGAAAGAAGAGGCCGACAAGCTTTTTAAGAAGTCAAAGGCGGAGCAATTAACGAACGAAGAACGAACACAAATTAAAAAATATCGTTTAAAAACTGCTTACAATATGGAGACATACCCGCCCGCGGCGAAATGGTATAGAGACCACGACCACGAAACAAAAATAAAAAATTATAAGAATTTAAACGGATTTTATAAAAACGGGTTTAATTTTGAAGACGGCTTAGAAGCAATTAAAGAAAGCGATTTTTACAAAATTTATAATAAACTTAGCAAAGACGAAGAAAAAATAATAACAGATACTAATAAAGATTTAATTATAAAGACTACGGGATTAAAAGCAGAATACAGCAAACAGCAGTTAGTAATAAATATGTTAAAAAATTAGGCTTTGAGACATTCCACGACGAACGAGAGATAAGCCGAGCCGACTTAATAAAGAACTTAAAAGAGATACACGAGGAATATTTAACGAACCCGCAGGAGCTTATAATAAAATTAAAGAAGGAACGGCGAAAGGCCCAGGCCATAACCGAATTAAAAGCAGATAGTAAAACATTTATAAACCATATTTTAAAATTTATAAACGGATTAACGGGCGATTTATACGGGGTTAAAATTGTAGCGACTGACAACCACAGAAATTTTTATAAGTTAGAGGGCCCCGTTAATAAATTATTCATAAGTAGTAAAAACAGCGATTTTATACCAGTTTTAGGAGGAACAACAACGGAAGAACCAGCCGAACCGTCTTTTTATGAAATGTGGGAACAATTGGAACAAATGGCATTAGCTAAAAAAGAGCTTAAATAATTTATGTCTGTATATTGTGTTTAAATATTTTATGTCCGTATATAAAAAAACACGGGCCTTTTTTGATGTTGTTTAAAAAGGGGGGTTGGCTGTGTTTAGAGCCGTTTTTAGATATGGGCCGACCGACAGCTTTTATTATAAGAGAAAGTCTGGCGGTCGGCCCATTGTTAAAATTAGCCTTTTAGAGTGTTTAGGGCCGTTTTTTGATATGGTTAAAAAATGGGTGTGTTTTTTTTGTAATGGGTGATAGGTAAAAAAAAAGCAGTTAGGAGTGTTTAGGACCGTTTTTGATATGGTGAAAATGGACGAGTTTTTTTTTATGTCGTCGTCATCTTCATTTTTATATTAGGGTATAGATAAATTTATATGGATAAAAAATGGTTTGAATATTAAAAACCTTTGGGGGCTTACAGTGAGACCGAAAAGGCCCGAAACCAGCAAAAAACACAGCCGACAAAAAAACACAGGGGCCGACCGACAGCGGACCCCTAAAAAAGGGGATAACGGCAAATGGACGGCAAACAAAAACACAGGGGCCGACCGACAGCGGACCCCTAAAAACAGGGGATAACGACCCGCAGACCCATAAAAATACAAGGGGGAATATTAAACAATTACATTATTTTTTTTAAATTTGTTTTTTCTATATATAAAATTATTAATCAAAATATATAACCTAATTTTCTAAAAATGGCAAACATAGACCGCCCGCCGAACGAAAAGATTATAGCCGACGGCAAAACGACCTATATTAAATACTACCCATACATACACAAAGACGGCAACATATCTTATAATAAATTTACATTCACGAAGCCGAACAAGCAACAGGAAAAGAAGCAGAAGGCCGACGACCGACAAAAAAAACGGGACCTTATAACGACGATAAAAACGAAGCTAAGGGCAAATAACAAAAGCTTAAAAATAGCCGACTTAGAAACAATTAATAATATCTTAAATTAAAACGACTTCTTCTCCGCTACAATCTTTTATAAACCTTTTTTTTAGTATGGTTATAACCGCATATCGGCTGTTGTCTTGCTTAGCTCGTGTTTTAATCTCTACAATTAACTCATACACACAATTTTTTTTAAACGGGGGTAAATCCGATTTTTCACAACGAACACTGATGATATTATTTTTTGTTGTATAAATGGGCAGATATGTGTCGGGCACGATTTCGCCTAATTTCTTTTCTATCTTTGTTAGCTCGTCGCAGGTTTTTTTATCTATCGCCTCATTCGTGATAAAACACAAATTGCCGTAAATGTCCTTTTTAAGATATTTCGCCGAAATCGTTTTAGACATTTTTGATATATATTATTAATCAAAAAAGTTTATATAGAAAAAATATTATTTATTTATTATCTCATATTTTATATAAAGAACAAAAAAGCGGGTTGTAGTATGGCAAAATACGAATGTTTGAAATGTGGGGACAAATTCAAATCAATGACTAATTTTGAAGTCCATTTAACAAAAGAAGAAAACGACGACTTAAAACAATATATTCAAAAAATAAGACGACAGCTCGCGGAACTATCGGCGGATTATCACGACCTAGCAGAAACAACAGAAGCAATTTTTAAAAGGGCGAAAGAAGTCAAGCAACAAAGGGACTCATTTTATACAACATTAAATATCTACCAAAAGCGGGGCGTATATATTGATGATGATTTTAAGCTCGGGGACCGCGAACCGATGATATACCGCATACCAAAAACAGGGGCAGAATATTTTATTTTTAGCCGAAAGGCGATGGCCCGATTAGCAATAAAGGACCATACGGGGCAAAATAAGATAATTGAAGGAATAAAGGACAAATTAACCACAAAAGAAAAAGAATTAAAGAAGCTTCAACGGGCTAAAAGTGGAAAAGAAGACAACTTAGAAAAATTAAAAAAATTGTATTCGTCGGCACTAGCAACCATAAAAAGCAATGAAGCGACGATAAAGGAATTAAAAGCAAAAGTCCAAAAAAAGGACAATGAAACGGCAACAACCGCGGACGGCTCGGAAGACGAAGCGGACGACACAGACGACACGGACCACGGCCCAGCAGACAATACGGACACGACGGCGGACAGCTCGGCCCACATTACAGCCGACACCACGGAAACCACGGCGGGCATTACTGCGGACGACAAAAAAATATTATATGACTTTGAAATATTAAACAAATTCTCTAAAAATCTGATTTACGAAAGGACGGGACGAAAACCCCTTTATATTTCTATATACTACCTAACAACCCTAAGGGGCCTAGACTGTTATTTTTTAGAAGTGTTCGGCCTATCGCTCGCGGACTTCATAGACATATTCAATAAATTAAAGGCTAAACGGCTTACCATAGCACACCCGCCTATAAAAAATTAGATTACGATATAATTAAAAATGTTATTAATTGCTATCAACACATAAAATAAGATTTTGTATAAGCTCTTTTATGCGGTAATTTATGGCCCTAACTAATAGCTCATTATCACGGCCCGCCGTCTTTACTAGCTCGCGGTAGCTGTTGAAAATGTCCTCTAACTCCTCGGCGGGGTCTGTGTTGTCGCCGTTTAAGCGGTCAAGGGTTTCATTAAAAACATCAACCCTTTTTTTGTTTTTGTTCATATATCGGCACGGCTCGCAATTCTTAAACCGTTTCGTTTTATCGGTCAAAAAATCGCAACCACACTTAAAGCAATTTTTAAAAACCAACCGCTCGGCCGTCGCTAAGTCCCCCGCGGGGTCGTCTATGGTCAGCTCTAAATCGTCGTCGGCCGTTGGTGGTGGCCTCGGTGGTGGGGTTCGCGGTCGGCTCCTTGGTGGTCTCGGGGCGGGTGTCGCGGGTAGCGGTGGGGCCGTTAATATGGACATCTTTTTTTATATTATCATTAAGACAAAAATATTTAAAACGGTAAAATATTTTACAGCCCATATTCGGCCCGCAGTATGTATTTTAATAATAAATACTCTAACCCATACTGCCTTTTAAATTCTGCGGGCTGGGCCGTCTGCTGTATTGAATAAAGAATTTTCAAGCGGTTTAAGATATTTATAAATATTTCGTCGTGATTGGTCATATTTCTTTATGTTTTCTATCCTCTCGTGATAATCTGTCTTTAAGCAAAGATACCGCCCCCGCTGGTGGTGTTCTACAAGGTGCTTTAATAACTGCTCTAATTTCTGTTTATAAATATTTATCTGTTTTTGCTCGTGTTCAATGTTCTTTATTATTATTGAAACTTGATTAATTAATATAAAATCTGCTTTTCGTATTATGCGGGCTTCTTCTTCGTCTGATATCTGCGGGGCGGTCTGTTTCGCCTCTTCTAGCTTTGGGCGCTCTCTGTTCGCCTTGTTTAATGCGGATAGCCTCGCGCGGTGCTTCTGGTAATACGTCGCGCGATATTCGGCCCTTTTTTCTGGCGATACACTGCGGGCCCGTGTTAAGCAGGCCTTACACAGTAAAAACGGGGCCCCCGTATTATCTAAAATTACTTCTTTTTTTTGACACGTCTTCAAAGCACATTTAAAAGTATCAATTATTAACGGCGGGGCTGGGTGTTGCTGTGCGGGCGGTTGCTGTGCGGGTTGTATGTCCATAATTGGTGTTTTAAATCTTATTTTAGGTTGTATATAATCTTAGAAAGATATTTATTTATGTTTTTTATGGGTTGTTTTGTTTTCCTGCCTTGTTTTATTTTCCTTTTTTTTTGTTTTGTTTTTTTTATGTCTAAGATTATATAAAACCAAAAATAAGATTTAAAACACCAATTATGGACATACAACCCGCACAGCAACCGCCCGCACAGCAACACCCAGCCCCGCCGTTAATAATTGATACTTTTAAATGTGCTTTGAAGACGTGTCAAAAA
>WBZZ01003314.1:0-7500 GCA_019918135.1 Paulinella micropora
AAGGTGGCAAGCGGGCACTGCTCACACCAGTTGATATGTTTCTCCATTCCATATGGCCTTTTTGCAGGACGGAAAAAGCGCGCTGGATATGGTGACAAGGCATGGTTCTGAAGAGCTGCGCACGTTGCTCATCCCCAAAGGCTCCTTCGAGGAAGATATCGTAACTTGAACAAAGCATTCATGTATATTATGTATGCACATATTTTCACCATATGTTTTGTCTATGCACATATGTATAGTATATATATTTGAGGATGTATGTTGTATTTGCATGTGTTTGTGTTGAGAGATCCTTGCACGTGCTGCAACATTGTACCTATGTCTTTTCGTTGCTTCTGGTAGGAAATGGATTGTTTCAAGGAGCCCGAGTTTTTACGGAGCCCGCGGAAACAAATCCATGCCTGGGAGTCTCAATCTCACGGACAATTACGTAACTGCCCCCGAGAGAGAGAGGGGGGGGGGGGGAAGGGAGGGAGAGAGAGAGAGAGAGAGAGAGAGAGAGAGACAATACATGACCCACCATAATGTGTGTGAGAGAAAGACATTCTACTCATATGATGACGATGATATTATTATTATTATTATTATTATGATTATTATTCAGAATCGTTGCCACGGATTTGTTTCTGCGGGGTTGGGACGGGGATGCAGTTCGGATGCGATAGGTGCTACCTCTGGTTCCATGCAGAGTGTGCTCATGAGGATAGAGAAAGCCTTCAACAGCAAGGAGAAATCCTTTGCCCTATCTGCAAGGACTCAGCTTCGCAGCCTCTCACACTTGCACGCCAACCAATCTTGAAAGAAATCGAGCTACGGAATCAGAAGGTACCACTTCACGTGTCCTTCGGTCATTTCCCTCGACTCCTTCCTCTTCCTCCTCTTCATCTTCTTCTTCCTCATCTTTATCCTTTTCATCCGCTTCATCCTCCTCCTCCAAGGGCCCCAACCAGGGCGGTCAGCGTGCATCACCATTAAAGAACTGAAAGGAAAACAAAGCAATAATAATAACAACGACAACAACAGTAACAACAGCAGTAACAAATGTAACAAAAACAGTAACACAAACAGTAACACAAACAATAACAAAAACAGTAATAACAACAGTAACAAAGACAGTAACAACAACAGTAACCACAACAGTAACCACAACAGTAACCACAACAGCAACTACAACAGTAACAACAATAATAAAAGCAAAAACCGGAGAAACTTGGAGGAGAAAAAAAAAAAAAAAAAAAAAAAAAAAAGCTTGAATTATGATAGCAGCAAGCACAAGAGCAGCAGAACAAATCAAGGCAAAATATGAACGGGACATAATATTGACATGCAAGAGCAACCATAGCAAAGGTCAGAAAAAGCAGGCCCTGAAAAGGCCTAGACAAAATTCATCGAATTTGCACATGCCCAATATCTATTTAGGTGCTCTTTCATCTGCGCGATAAAGGCGATGTTGGCGATGTTGTGGCTGAATTCGTGAATGGGCTTTATGAAGACGTGTGCAAGGCCTTGAAAACTTCCAGCAAAGCCAATTTTAACATTGTCTTGCTTGGGAACGTTGGCTCTGGTAAAACTACTTTGTGGAAGGCCATATCTCGCGTGAACTTCGAGGTACGTAGACCATTGATTGAGCGGTGTTAATAATAACAAATTGTATGGCTTATTACTTCCTTATTTATCTATTTATATTTTGTTCTTGTTTTTGCGTCTTGAATGAATTCGAACACTTTCAGCAGGATTTTCAAACACGTGAAATATATATTAACACGCATGCAATAAATGTTTCAGGCGCAGATATCATCCTTTTTCTATCTTTGCTCCTTCCACCCACACACACAGGAATGGGATATTAACTGCTCTTCGCGCTTCCCGATGACCGCCGTGCATGATGAGCTGCCCGAAGGGGGTATCATTATTATGATTGTTATCATCATTATCATCATTATCATCATTATCGTCATTATCATGATTATCATTCAAGGTATTGTTATATATTGTTATCATCATTATCATCATTATCATCATTATCGTCATTATCATGATTATCATTCAAGGTATCCGACACGCCAGGCGGGTAGCTATTCAGGGATGGTTAGAGTCACTCTTCCCTCTCCAACATTCACTGTGTGATTGTTGGGTCGAGGGATGGAGGCGCATGGTCCTTGGACTCAGCCATGACAGATCAATACACATGATTGTTATTATTATTATTATTATTATTATTATTATTATTATTATTATTATTCGTATTATTCGTAGTAGTAGTAGTAGTAGTATCATTATTATTATTATTATTATTATTATTATTATTATTATTATTATTATTATTATTATTATTATTATTATCATTATTATCATTATTATTGGCCCTGTCGCCAGTTCGATTCCCGTCGGTGCCACCAGTATTTTCATTGAACTTACCGGTCCGTCTGGACCAGTATTTTTATTGAACATACCGGTCCGTCTGGAAGTGTTGGAACTGCCCTTGCGGGGGTGTCATTAGAGCCTATCGTCAATTCTTCGTACTCCCCTCACGGGTGAGACGATGGAGGCGCATGTGCAGAAATGCATCAGCCATTGACAGAGAAGCACTATCATTATTATTATTATTATTATTATTATTATTATTATTATTATTATTATTATTATTATTATTATTATTATTATTATTATTGTTGTTGTTGTTATTTATTATTATTATTATTATTATTATTATTATTATTATCCCTGAAAGGTGTTGGAGTAGGGGGTGGGGGGAGGGGGATTTGGAAATTGTGTACCCCACCCCCACCCACCCACCCCCCCACACCCCCACCATTTCCGCACCCCTATCGGAATAAAGCATGGTTTGTGGGAACCAGGAGGAGTTGGGAGCTCATATTGGCAGGGTGGCTAGCCCCAGACTCGATCTTGATGCTCGTATAATTTTTTTGTTCGCGACCCGCACCCACACCTGAAAATTGAGGGTTTTCGCCACCAGGCGCCTTTTGCGGAACCTCAGGCAATTCAACGTACCTTGTCGAAGGGAAAGGGGGGTCCGGGGGGCTCTCTCCCCCGAAACCCAAGCCCTGTGATTATACGTACCCGTTCTGGTCGCGGGTGGCACCCACACCTGAAAATTCAGGTTTTTTGCCCACCAGGCGCCCTTTGCGGCACCTCCGGCGATTCAACGTACCCTGTCGAAGGGAACCCAAGCCCTGTGATTCTACGTACCCGTTCCGGTCGCGGGTGGCACCCACACCAGAAAATTGAGGTCTTTTTGCCACCAGGCGCCCTTTGCGGCACCTCCGGCAATTGAACGTACCCTGTCGAAGGGGGGGGGGGGGTCCGGGGGGGCCCTCCAAAAAGTGATAAGAAGTGGGGCTGGCGGGGTTTGGTGCGCGAAGCGCACCGATAAACCATCATTTCAGGTGTTGGCGCAGCCCCTAGTTATTATTATTATTATTATTATTATTATTGTCTGGACCAGTATTTTCATTGAACATACCGGCCCCCGTCTGGAAGTGTTGGAACTGCCCTTGCGGGGGTGTCATTAGAGCTTATCGTCAATTCTTCGTACTCCCCTCACGGGTGAGACGATGGAGGCGCATGTGCAGAAATGCATCAGCCATTGACAGAGAAGCACTATTATTATTATTATTATTATTATTATTATTATTATTATTATTATTATTTTGGACACCGTGATAGCCCAGTGGTCGGTCAAGTTCTACCATCTGGGCCCTGTCGCCAGTTCGATTCCCGTCGGTGCCACCAGTATTTTCATTGAACATACCGGTCCGTCTGGACCAGTATTTTCATTGAACATACCGGTCCGTCTGGAAGTGTTGGAACTGCCCTTGCGGGGGTGTCATTAGAGCCTATCGTCAATTCTTCGTACTCCCCTCACGGGTGAGGCGATGGAGGCGCATGTGCAGAAATGCATCAGCCATTGACAGAGAAGCACTATTATTATTATTATTATTATTATTATTATTATGGACACCGTGATAGCCCAGTGGTCAAGTTCTACCATCTGGGCCCTGTCGCCAGTTCGATTCCCGTCGGTGCCACCAGTATTTTCATTGAACATACCGGTCTATTTCTGGACCAGTATTTTCATTGAACATACCGGCCCGTCTGGAAGTGTTCGAACTGCCCTTGCGGGGGTGTCATTAGAGCTTATCGTCAATTCTTCGTACTCCCCTCACGGGTGAGACGATGGAGGCGCATGTGCAGAAATGCATCAGCCATTGACAGAGAAGCACTATTATTATTATTATTATTATTATTATTATTATTATTAGTATTATTACTATTATTATTACTATTATTATTATTACTACGACTATTTCTCTTTCCATGGGCTGATTGGTATAAAGCTCCTAGAGTAATGTTCTATGCCGTCACTTCCTTTATTCCACCGATTGGTGTGGAGACTTTCCTTATGGAATGGAGGACTGGATGCACATGGCCTTTTGGCTCAGCAATTGGCAGACGATACATACATACTACTACTACTATTATTATTATTATTATTATTATTATTATTATCATCATCATCATCATCATCATCATTATTATTATTATTATTATTATTATTATTATTATTATTATTATTATTATTATTAATACTATTATTACATTGTATGATTCCTAACTTAGACTCGCGTTTCCACTCAAAGCTGGAGATGACAGACGAAGAGAAACAGTTTCAGATTTGGTCTGCCTTGGTTGGACCAAAGCCTCCAGTTTCTTTTGAAGAGACACTGGAAGCCCTTGACAAGGCGAGGCCGCGGGATGCACCCACGTCAGGCACCGAGTTCCGACCTTTTTGTACATCGCTGCAAAAATTTAATGACCTGGAAAAGTTGTCAGAAAACGTGGGCGCGATCTGCGAGAAGTTCACCTTTCCGAAGCACTCGGAGTATGCTGTGCCAGTGAAGGAGCTAATGGTGACGGGCAACGTTAGCATTCCAGGTGCTGCTGCCGTTGCAAACAAACATACACACACACACACACACACAGGCATACACTTGAAGTTTGCAAAAATGTATACATGCACATGCCATGCCTGGTACCCCTGTGTTGCGATGCTTTTTGTCTCATGACCTGTAATGTGTGATGTCGCCGTGCGGATGCAGGTACAACTATTCGCGACACGTGCGGTTTTGGAGACTCGAGCATTAGGACCGACGACAGCTTCAAGAAAGCCCATCTGATCTTGATTACCTTGCCTTTAATAAGGTTCGAAACGCAGTTGGAGGATTTAATACAGCAGGTGGCAAACGCGTTCGCCGTGATGGACGCCTTTCTGTGCAAGACAGTCGTGGTCTGTACCAAAATGGACGTGGGCAAGGCAAAATTCAGAACTCCAGAAGATGTGCTTCTCACCGTCACAGCTTGATCCTAATTGTTTGTAAAAGATCTCTCTTTTTTTGCCTCGGGGCAGGAATGCTTTGCTTTTTTGCATATTGATATATTATCAGTGCAAAGGATCCAAGCAGTTGGTATTCTTTCTGTGCGCAAGGTGTGATCATTGGATTGTTGATACTAATTGTCCTTCCTCGGCATTACTATCTTCACTATTGATATTGTTTCTGTTGTATTTTCATAATATTATGAAGCACGATCATAAGCATCATCATCACTGTTGTTGTCTTTGTTGGTGGTGTGATTACTTTCTGGGAATGCAATATGTAATGATTTGCCTTGGTGTGCTGCTTGCTGGTTTCTGCAGTTCAAGGAGCTGGAAGACGAGTTCCGGAACCAACTGCGCTGCCAGTTGGAAAAGACATACGGCGCAGAGACGCTCAAAAAAAATGAAGGGGACCAAGAGGAGTTGAAGTTTCTCTGCGATGGTGCCGCACAATCTGTTCCTTTGTTCTTCGTCAGCTTTGAGAAAGGCGAGATGAGTGAAAGCAACGAGTCAGTGGACAAACTGATGGACTACATACGGCGGGTTGTGGAGAGGGAGTCGCCCATCATGAGGGCGCTCATTCAAGAAAGAATAGGTGAGCCGTCTGCGTGTGTTGATTTGTGACCGAAAGTAGTGAGTGATGACGAATAAACTATTACTTGTAAGCTTAGTACTACTACTACTACTACTACTACTACTACTACTACTACTACTACTACTACTACTACTACTACTACTACTCTTACTACTACTACTACTACTACTACTACTACTACTACTATTACTACTACTACTACTACTACTACTACTACTACTACTACTACTACTACTACTACTACTACTACTGTTCGGTCGTACGTAGCAGTACTAGTAGCAGTAGTCGAATTATTACTATTATCATCAATATTACTATTCTTATGATTATCATGATTATGATTATTATGATTATGATTATTATTATTATTATTATTATTATTATTATTATTATTATTATTATTATTATTATTCAGCCCAATGGCCTCAAGGCGTTAAACTGTGACGCCAACTCATAACCCTTTGGTGGTAGATGCTGGGGAGGAGGGTCGTTGCGCGCGTAAAAGATCTTAAACTCCGCATATGCTGGTTGATAGCCCAGGACCCAGCAGACACCAGATTGTTATGGGTGGGGTTTCGAGGCAGCTCTAGCAACCGCGCTTGGTGTATGCACTTGCACATTCGGTGACGTCTTGCAAGAGGTTGCTGGGACTGCGGAATAACCTCGGCTTAGTGCAGTCTTGCCCTCAGGAGCTCCATCGGTGGCCCCGATCATCAGGCGAGAGACTGACACGGGGGGGTGGAGGACCTCGAACAAGGGTATTGGAGGCTTATGTCCGTTGAGGATATGCCATTAGCTGCATCAGTACGCCTCAGATATAGTAAATCTGCCTTGGAGTGTTGACTGTGACATATTTGAGGGAAATCCCGATGAAAAAACCTAGTCACACTTGCTAAACAGAGTTCCAGCCCAATGGCCTCAAGGCGTTAAACTGTGACGCCAACTCATAACCCTTTGGTGGTAGATGCTGGGGAGGAGGGTCGTTGCGCGCGTAAAAGATCTTAAACTCCGCATATGCTGGTTGATAGCCCAGGACCCAGCAGACACCAGATTGTTATGGGTGGGGTTTCGAGGCAGCTCTAGCAACCGCGCTTGGTGTATGCACTTGCACATTCGGTGACGTCTTGCAAGAGGTTGCTGGGACTGCGGAATAACCTCGGCTTAGTGCAGTCTTGCCCTCAGGAGCTCCATCGGTGGCCCCGATCATCAGGCGAGAGACTGACACGGGGGGGTGGAGGACCTCGAACAAGGGTATTGGAGGCTTATGTCCGTTGAGGATATGCCATTAGCTGCATCAGTACGCCTCAGATATAGTAAATTATTATTATTATTATTATTATTATTATTATTATTATTCAGCCCAATGGCCTCAAGGCGTTAAACTGTGACGCCAACTCATAACCCTTTGGTGGTAGATGCTGGGGAGGAGGGTCGTTGCGCGCGTAAAAGATCTTAAACTCCGCATATGCTGGTTGATAGCCCAGGACCCAGCAGACACCAGATTGTTATG
>WBZZ01003314.1:12500-24606 GCA_019918135.1 Paulinella micropora
AATCTTCCTTGATCTGAGAAAGAGAGAGTGTCCCAAACCTGAGTCAGCATGCCGCACAGCCACTTGACAGCAACCCATGCTCCTTCACTAAACCAACCGAAAACCACATACCACCGCAATAAAAGCATTGATGCTCCATTGTCCCCTGCACACACGTTGGAAGGTTAATTACGTATTCCATTAGTTGTGTGACTTTTTATTCGTATAGTCGAATGACCGTGTAGTTCTAGTCAATAATGGTAACGGACGTAACGGTCTATATTGGCATTCAGGATTGGACACTAATCATTGTGTAATAATTACAGTCGTGCGGACTTTATTTCAGTTTCGTTATTACATCTGAATTGTCAGTTCTGCTATCTACTTGCGGATTAAAGTGTCGATTGGCATCGCGGCTTCTAACGGAGTCTCCCAGCAAACGGCCGGAGTGTTTAAAGGTATTTAGGTCCGTGAGTGACCGGGTAATTATCTTAATCAACGGTTATGAGCCGCTGGCAAAACGAATTTCGGTACAATGCAGGAAGCATGAGACAGTTGATGTCTCACACACCAGTGTTTAGCGGAAACAAAAAGGATTTGCAAAGTTGTTATTACCAGATCGAGGAATACGCGTATGGTATAAACACAACTCTCGGGGATATGTTTCATGATGCGTTTAAAGACCATAAGCAGCGAAAACAAAATATGGATTCGACAGAGATCGAATGAGAAAGGCAGAGGAGATGGAAGAACCGAGAGAACCACATGAGGTGGACACACCAGAGGGAACAGACGACGAAAAAGATGAGCAAACACAAACACAGAGACAAAGAGGTGGCAGAACACAAGAGAAGAAAGAGAAAGCAAAGCCAGACAACTGGAAAGAACTCTCGAATGAAGAGAAGAAAGAGTGGGAAGAGAAAGCAAAAAGAAGAAAGAAGAGATCGATGACGAGAATGAACAAGGATGTGTACTTGCTGAGAAGAAATGCAATATCTGCATCGCTGCAGAATGTTCCAACTTCTCGTCACCACGGCATTTTCGGAGGGAAAGGTGGTACAATTTCTGAGAAGCAAAAATGCACATTGCCCGTTCGAAAATGTCGGCATTGTCAAGGAAAAATACGGAAATCTCAGTGGCGCAGCTAGATATGTAGAGGAGAAAGCGTTTAAAGAGATGAAACCACGACCCACAGAAGACATGGACGAATTCCTCACACAACACGTACTCACAAAGAACTGGTTAGAGACGTTGAGAGGGAAAGATTTCGAACCAGATGAGGCAATAAACGGATTGCTAGAGAAGCTAGAAGTGCATGAGGCATATGGGCAGGGTTATGTGAATAAGCATTACAGGCTAGCAGCAGCAAGTAGACCATCACACGACGACATGGTAGAGTCAGCGAGAGAAATTTACGTGATATGGGAAGCTAAGCAGAAGAGGCTCAAGAGAGAACGCAGAAAGGAGAGAGAGAGAGAGAGAGAGATAGAGAGAGCAAGGGTGCGAATCTACTGCTAGGCGAGGGAGAGGGAGGAGAGAGAGGAGAGAAGAGAGAGAAGTACAAGAGATGGACGAAGAACGGGAAAGGCTAAAAGGGCGAAAGTAATGGGGGTGATAGCTCAGGACAGGAATGGTGGTTGACGGCAACATGCTACAACTGCAACCAAACTGGGCATACTAAACGTTTTTGCCCCAAACTAAAGCCTAACTCCAAGCGAACTAGTTCAAAGTCCACACACTCTGACTTCTCGAAGGGGAAGCAAAGAGACAAGAATGGCAAATTTCGTAAGAAAGGAGCCAGGGGAGTTACTCTATTAAGAGAAGAGGTAGGAGAACAGGTTGAGGAAGGAGAAGAGAACGAGTCTGAGGGGGAAGACAGCTCAGAAGAAGAAGAGTATGGGCTTGTCATCATGGAATTGGGTGAGGATGCGATGGATGGAAACATCGAAAGTGGGGAAAGCATACTTGCTCGTGACGCTGAGCAAGAGGGCGAGGAGGATAGTGAACCTCAAATGGAGCAAAGTGAAAGCAAACCCTTAGAAAAACCCACAAGAGCCCGTGGGGGGGGGGGGGGGGGGGACTGTCGAGTGCTCCAATGGCTCGCAACACACTCCGAGACAGACCCCACAACCCTCCACAACACATTCTCACTAGTGAACAACACCCCGACACCTCCTCAACAACAACTCCTGCCCTCACAACCCCACAAGCCACGCAAAGCGTGCAACCTCCACCATCGCAAGCACAGCCGGGCCCCTCGCAACCAAACGAAAAAGAGAAACGGAAACCAAAAGAGAAACCGACACCCTCTCAGAACTCAAAGCAAAGACAAAACGAAACACCACAACCAACTACCTCTACCCCAAAGAGCAACACAACAGGCCCAAAGACCATTCGATGTCAAGGACTGAACTGGAAAGGAGAACAGTGTGGAGTGAAATTTGGACAGGGGGGAAGTTGTGGAAAGGCAGGGGAGGAAGCAAAAAGGTTAGCTTATGCTGAGTTTTGTGGGTATCATGCCCGTCTAGACCCCCTATTTCCGTCCTTAGATTTATCGCAGGACCCATTACGTCGCCCACGCCCTTCCCGTGATTATCCATCAGGAAGTGAGATGAAAAGAATACAGAAAGAGAGAGGGAGGGAAAGGGGGCGAGTGCTCAGCAAGTCTCGCTAAAAGATACGGCAAAGCCCGGGAGAAAGAACTCGCTAAGTCCCGCAATTATCGGGGGAAAAGACTCACAAAAGGTCGAAAAACCCGGTAAAAAGGCATTTAGTACAGTTTCACGTAATGCTGCTATTTTGCCAGAGATCGAGGCGAAGACCGGCGGGACCAGAGCTGGAGGAGGGACGATGCTCACAGACGCTGTTGAGCGTGCAGGCGGGACCAGAGAAGGCAAGAACTGGCCTCCGTCACTGCTATCCCAAGGTCCGTCCCCACTAGACAGGGTAGGAGACAGTGTAGACACACAAGCACAACCACGCAGTGACACACAAACACACACAACACCTGTGGGGAGGAGCACTAAAAGAGACACACAACACGGAAAGGTAATAGGCTTTGAAGACTTTAAGAGGATAAGTGAACAGCTGAACAACCTGTGTGTGGTAGACGACGAGACAGGTGATGTCGTGAGAATGACGAAGAGAGAAGGAGAGAGAGTGGCTGAAGCAGATTGACTATTGACAGATGTGTTTTGGGCGGTGAACGAAGTGTTTCTGAAACATGCAGCAGGCACGCCAATGATCACTAGAGAGACTTTCATAGAGAAGAGAACAGCTAAGAACACCAACAACACGAAAGCTAAGGAAAGAGCTAAGTGGGAGTGTGAGTTCAGACATAGCGAAGGACATCCGAGACCTGAGAAGACCGAAATAGCTAGATTTTGCTGTACGCGCTGACGAAGGGAGCAGAAAAGATAGTAGTGAAGGAAGGACTGTGTTATGACCCGGACGGTAAGAAAACGAGTTCTACTCAGAGCTCTTAGCCATTATCGATTATGGGATACTTGACATGGCCAAGAATCACAACAATCAATTTGCCCTATCACTAGTTGGTTCTATGCCCCACTTGACGAAGATCTTGCACGAGGTAGAAGCAAGGGGGAGTACTTTGAACGCTTATTTGCGTAAGTTGTACTCGGGGGATGCCCAGAAGTTCTTTAGTCCAGAACAAGCGGCCCAGAAGCAGAGAGAGTTCGATAGGACGAGAAGGGAGATAGACGGAAACTCAGACATGGAAGAGGAAGAGGAGTACGACCCGGAAAACCTAAAAGACTCTAGAGGTTCAGACGAGGTAAGGGTAAGTGCGCCCATAAGCTACAGAGCGTATTATTGTGATGCACGCGAAGAGCTAGACTGGATGCACGAGGAGAGATTTGAACGGGAGAGGAAAGAAAGGCTCCAAAGGAAAGGGAGAGAGAAGGATGAGGACCAAGACCACAATCTCATGGTAGACGACAGCAAGACGGTGAGTCGAAAGGAAACGATGATAGTACAGAATAGTGGATCGTTAAGAGACATAGCCTGCACACCACGCATCTTGCGCAATGTTCGCGAGATTGAGCCCGTTAGCTTAGTCACCGGAAACGGAGAGAGTGTAGTGAAAGACATGGGGAAAGCACGATTGACCAGAATCGATGGATCGGGAAAACCAGTTTTGGTGAAGAAGGATATGTTGTTAGACACAAGAGTGCCGGTCAACATCATGTCTACAGGAAACACCACAACCACCACCGGTCTATCATCCACCAGAACGGGCAACTACTAATTCTTAAGCACCCCATAAGAATCAAAGAGAGTGACGTGATCGTGAGGGGGAGAATGACACCTGGCATGCTTTATCGCTGGGACAACGAGAAGGACAAGCCCCTCAACATTAACGAGCGTTACGACCCCAAAGTGAAAGAGAGGAAAGCAAAGACGGGGTAATCGGGGCGGGAAGCCCCAAAGAGAGAGAAAAAGAGAGCAAAGAAGCGAGAGTAAGTGAGAACGAGGAAGCTAGAGGCAGTGTTTTATACGCTATGTATCCTGAGAAAGGCAAGAAGGGTAAACCCATTGACATTTATGTCATACATTAGTGTAGCGGTCATAAGGCATTATCAAAGACCTATGCATTAGGCAAGGCCATGGGTAGGAAAGTGACAGGAAGCGAAGATAGAGTTAGATTTTGCGAAGCATGTATGATGGGAAAAGCTAAAGTGCTGCCCCGATTTAAAGTCAATAGAATTAGGAGAGCAGTTACCCTTGTGAGATTTTACATGTAGATACTTCCGGACCGTGGGCAGTTATGTCTATTCACGGCAAGTACTATAAGTTTTGTGTTACAGACGATTTCAGGGTACATCAAGGATTTTTACTTACGATACAAGAACGAGTTCGTAGAGTGTCTAAAGCAAGCAGTAGCATGGTTTGAGAGGCAGACAGGAAAGAAAGTCAGACAAGTCACTTGTGATAACGAGTTTGATGTCCCAACTGAAGTAGTAGAGTGGTGGAAACCCCTTCAATTCATTTGGAAGACTAGCGCTCCAGGTGACAAAGATGGCAATCCTATAGCTGAGAAGGTCAATGACATCACAGCAGGACCGGCCCGGGCCATGCGATACGAGGCTAACCTACCCCCACAGTTTTGGGCGGAAATGGAGCACACAGCCACAACCTTGCACAACATTCTACCAGCCACGACAGGACCTAGAAAAGGGATTTCCCCTTTTGAGCAATGTCTTGGTTACAAGCCAGCTATCAGACAACTAAAGCCTATAGGATGTTTAGGTGTTATGTATATAGGAAAGCAGGTAGGCAAAGGAAACTACAGGGGAAAACGCGTAATGTTGCTTGGATACGATGTGTTTAAGGAACTTTACAGAGTTGGGATGGTCGCAAGATCATTACTAACGTGCGTAATGTACGCTTTAACCCCAACGTAGTTGGTAAGGCAGCTCACCCACCCAGAGAAGTCAAATGGGATGACGAGGAATCTGAGGGGGAGAGTAGTGACACCGGACAGCTAGAACAGCCACGAGACGAACCCGAAATTAAGGTTGAGGGGGAGTCAGATGAACATGAGGAGTTACAGGAAGCTAAGGGCACTTTTGGTCCAGATTCCGGTCTCCCATCTGAATCACAGGTAGAACTAGCTGACAACAAGGATGGGCTAACACCCGTCATATCGTTAGAGGCGCAAAGCCCCGAAGCAGACCACCCTAGTAGGAGATACGTAGAGGGAGACGCGCCCAACAAGGGCCTCACTTGGGAGCAGAGTGACAAGATCACACCAGCTAACATAGTGAGAGGGAAACGAGAAGCTAAGGTTAGGACACCAGACACACAACCACCTCCAGAAAAGAAGGCAGCTATCAAAGCAGCTACATTGAGAGGAGAGAGAGAGTTAGTGTGCCGAGAGTAGCTTTCGGAGAAGAATGGGCAAAGGAAGAATATGGAGACGATTGGCAGTCAGTAAAACGTGAAGGAAAAGTCTTAGAACCATGCGAGAAAGGAGATAGACTTAAAGTCCGTAAGACACCTAAGCCCAGTCACTTCGTAGCTTTCGACGACGGTCAAGTAGAAAAGATGTTAGACAGCGAGATTAGAAAGATAGGATCAGACCAGTCGGAGAACTAGAGCACCCCGATATGTCCGCAGAAAGTATCCCAGAGGGTCAAACCACTGTGCTACTGTACCTGACACTGAAGGTACCAAAGGCAATCGCAGATGAGGGCTTAACTGCAAAAGAGTTAAAGGCAGGGATGAATAAAGAGATTGAAGCTCTGAAGTCTTTTAACACTTACACGTGGGTAAGCCCCAAGGAAGCCAAAGAGAAAGGAGTGAAAGTAGTGAGACTCACATGGGTACACAAAGTTAAACTAGACGAGAAAGGACGTAAGTTCATTAAGTCAAGATTAGCTCTGAGGGGAGATATGGTAGAACCAGGAGTTAGCTATAACCCAGATCAGCTGTTTGTACCTTGTGCAGCGCATCGCTCATTACTCTTTTTATCTAAGCTTGCAGCATGGCATGGACACAAGCTATACGGTATAGACTTCAAAAATGCTTATCTAAATGCACGCATGCATGATCCTGTTTACGCTTACGCACCCGATGGGATAGACAGAGAGGAGCATGATGGCATGATATGGAGAGTAGATGGAGCTCTGTATGGCGCGCCGCAAGCTGGCAGAAGATGGTATGAGATCTTAGCCCCTAAGTTGGAGGAATTAGGATTCAGGTTACTAGACTCAGATTTATGTATGTTCGTAGAAAAGGATAAGCCCATAAGAGACGCTATCATAGGTATTTTCCATGTAGACGATCTTATTTTCTCAGCTCCTAACGAACAAGCATATGAACGTTTCGCTGGTAAACTAGAAAAGTTTTATCCTCTCAAACGACTGGGAGTAGCTAAAGAGTTCAAATGGATAGAAATAGTTCAGGAAGGAGGACGCATCTTATTGCATCAGAAGAAGTATCAGAATCAGATTTTAAAGGATGTAGGATATGCCGATGTTCGACCAGTAAGTACTCCTAGTGCTGAGCATGACCCAGAGCCCATGGGAGAAACCAGCGCCCTTAGGAAGCATTCGATTCCTAGTTTAGTAGGAAAGCTTTTGTTTCTAACTAAGATGACACGCCCAGATGCTGATCAAGCACTAAATGCAACTAGTGTTATGCAGCACGATAGACCCAGGACTCGCTTATGCCTTGTTAGGTAGGATCTTTAGGTATTTGAAGAGCTCATTTCGCGGTATCGCATTTCACGGGCCCAGATCATCTCAAGAGGGAAGATCATACCCGAGGATTTCTTTGTGGCCTGATGCAGCGCATAAAGTCTGTAAGAAAACCGGAAAGTCACGTACAGGTTACGTAGTGCTTTGGGGAGGAGACCCGGTAGCTTGGTTGTCTAAGCGACAGACAAGAATTGAACTCAGTTCTAATGACGCCGAAATCTTCGCGGCAGCAGAATGCATACAGGAAGGATTGGCTATCCGACACATCACAGAAGAGTTAGATATAGCACAGAAAGGACCGATAGAACTTTATGAAGATAATGCTCAGACTATCTTAGCAGCAGAGAGGGGAATGTCAGGACCGCGCACCAAGCATTTACCTTTAGAACTTCATTTCATACACCACGCACAGAGAAACAATGAGAGTAAGTTTGTGAAAGTTGGCACTAAGAAACAGATTGCAGACGTCATGACCAAACATGTTCCGAAAGATCAGTTTGAATAATATTCTCGTTAGCAAATTCATGATTAAACTTGATCCATAAGTTTATTTCTTAAGTCTGTAAATTCACGCAAAATACGCAAATTTCCGCGGAGTCAACTTATGTTGTCTTGTTGTGAGTTTTTCTCTATTTGGAGTGTGCAGGAAGTGTCTTGCGCAGGTAGTTGAGCGACATCTTGTGGCGTTGTTCCCGTCAAATTGAAACTCGAGCGTAATTGCGAAGCGCGTGATAACATCACCATCGGTCGCATTGCGATGAGAGCGGGAAAAGTCACGGCAATCGGAGCCAGCTGTATATTGAGTAGTAGTTATTATTGGCGTGATGGCAAAATTAACTAATTATGTTAGACCCGATGAGTCAATGATGTAATTTAGTTTACGTGCTGATTAGTCAACTTGAAGGACCTATCTACTGTTTTAATCGATGCTCATCGAGATGCCAGATTGGCGAGGAAACAGCGACTTAGACTTACAGGAGTGACAATTTTACAGTTTTGAGATTTAACTATTATTTCAGGTTGTCAATCTTTCAACTTGAAGTAAGTGCCATTATCGCATAGCAATAGTTATTAGTTTTAGATATTAGTTCAAGTTCCTTATAACTTGCATTATCGACATAGAACTAAGGGGGAGCGTTGGTAGGTTAATTACGTATTCCACTAGTTATGTGACTTTTTATTCGTATAGTCGAATGACCGTGTAGTTCTAGTCAATAATGGTAACGGACGTAACGGTATATATTGGTATTCAGGATTGGACACTAATCATTGTGTAATAATTACAGTCGTGCGGACTTTATTTCAGTTTCGGTTATTACCTCTGAATTGTCCGTTCTGCTTTCTACTTGCGGATTAAAGTATCGATTGGCATCGTGGCTTCTAACGGAGTCTCCCAGCAAACCGCCAGAGTGTTTAAAGGTATTTAGGTCCGTGAGTGACCGGGTAATTATCTTAATCAACGACACACCTGTATAGCCAAAAGCTCAATCCAAGCACCCTCACTCCACGAAACCCCACCTTCCCCGACCTTGAGCTGTGAGCTGTCAAACCCCAAACCATGTGTCAGAGCAACACACGTCCCGCTAACAAACCGTGCTCATGAGTATTAATAGCCCTCCTGCTCAAGAAAAGCATAGCCCCTCACTGTCAGTGACCCGTTCAACGGTTGGCATACCTCTGAGCTCAAAACAACTCAAGAAAAGGCATAAAAACACAGGAAGCGCGGCATCAGTAAAGTTTCCCCTCTCCCATTTTCCCTCTCAGCATCTCTTTTCATCACTGGGAAAATTTCCAGTAGAAACAGAGGAAAATTTCCATACACAGTGTCACAGTATTTATTCAAGTAGCGACTCCAGCCTCGGATTGTTACGATAGATAGTAGGATTATTGAATTACAAATGCTTACTCAGAAAACATGAAAGATCAAATGACCGATCGTTCGACCCTCGCTCCCTTTCTTGCTAGAAGACAATCGTCAAGTTGCCTTTGTGAAGGTTGCTGTGCGCATTTTTGAGAAGTGGTTGCGGTAGTAGGCAGTTAGAGAGAAAGCGGCAATCGTATGCCTTCCGCTTAAAATATTTCCATCGGATCATTTAATAAACATATCTGTTAGTAACGATATGAAGACTGTGAAATACCTAAAGCGGCAGGGACTGCGTGCTGAGACTTCAGACCAAGAATAAACGACAAGACCGGAACTGTAAGTATTGCCATTTGTAGGCATCATCCCCCGGATAGCCGGTAAAAAGTACCTTTTCCTGGTGACAGGTGCACCAGCTTGTTTTTCAGTATTATTTGTCCGGATTTGGACCTGATGCCATTTTATTCCTGGTCTGTTGCCGTTTTCCTTTTTGGCTTCACTGAGCTAATACAACGAGACATCATTCTCATTCTTGAGGACTGTGTTTGGTTGTATTACCGACTTTTTTCGAGCTATCGTTGGGGGCATTACATTTGGAGTCCACATCACTAGGGTGATTTCTTTCTGCTTTGCCACACAGGCAACAGAGTGAATTTTCACTGACCTGTCTCACACGGGGACGTCAGACGAAAACAAATACTCCAACACAGCTCCCTCATAACTCTTTCACAAAACAAATCATTTGATTGGTCTCAAGCAGGTGTCTCGTACCCTCTAGCCCAATCAGTATCTGTGTACTCACAAGGAGACATCAGATACAAACTCTCTGTCGTTCTTGCTGTTCTCACACAGAGACCAAGAAGAAGGAGGTGGACAGAAGAGTGAAGGAACACACACAAAACACAAACAAGCATAGGGACAGGAGCACAACACTCTACCCTTCTAGTTTGTGCATTTATCTGCATTATCTCACACATACGTCAGAGTATTTTTGCAAATCTCTGATCGTTTTCTAAAGGTAGGTCTGAGAACCTATCCGACCGACTGTCGACTTCTCAAGGAGAGCTTTTCTAGCTTCTCTATTACTATCTGTGTGTAGGTCCAAGTGCCTCATACTAGATACAATATAGAAAAGAAGGAGGAGAAAGTAATCTGAGTAAGGAGAACAAGAAATCGGAGAAAGTCTCAAAGACTATTTTTCTCAAACAAAAACAAACATACAAACAGTGTTTCATAGAGGACAGGGAATCTTATCCTACCCTCTCTATTAGTTTCTCTCTTCACTAGTCAATCGACTGAAGGAGGAACAGAACACAAACGAACAAAAACCAAACATAGGAGCTGACACTGTCCTCCTGTTGATCACTACTACGACATCATGTCGACAGAGACCGCCGAAGTGAGTGAATTCTCGGAGGCAGATCAAAGAAGAGAAGAAGAAGAAGCAGGAGGAGGAGGAGGAAGAGGATTGAATGAAGGAGGAGGAGGAGGATTGAATGAAGGAGGAGGAGGAGATGAAGGAGTAGGAGGAGGAGTAGAAGAGGGCTGGGATGATGAAGGAAGATATGGAGGAGACGAAGATGAAGGAGGATTTGAACAAGAAGAGACGGGAGGAGGAGGAGCATATGGTAATCCCTTACCACCTGCCTACACGGGAGGAGGAGGACGAAAAATAATCGACTTGATTCATAGTGATGGAGAGGAGATCACAGTGGAGGAACAACAGTGGGTGCAAGACCACTATGACCTCACTAAAGAAGAGTTTGATAACAAGATGGGGGTAGAGAAGGACACCTATGTGTGGATCCCTCAGGATCAAAGAAGAGAGAAAAGTCGTGCTAAAAAGGATGTCTATATGCTATTATCAAACACAGCACAGCTCCTCTGCAAACTGGTCTCTGATCCAGAAGAGAGAAAGAAGATACAGCATATCAAGTTTGGGGACACACACACCCACCTTGAATTACTCGATGCTATCTTTGGGGTGTACACTCAGACCCTGATTTGGGAACGTACATACGGCCCACGATGTGAGGGTTACCTCCAGTACACAAACCCAAGAGCAACGGCCAGATTCCTCGCGACTGGTCAGGAGGCAGTCGATGTAACAAAAATGAAGACCAATCTGGGTTCGAAAAACTCGAGTGGCATATTTCATTTTTTTACAATGGAAATAAAGGCCTTGGAGGAGGGGAAGGCAGAGATGGAAAAAAGCATTAAGGCAGCAGGAGAAACTCATCCTGTGATTGATGAGTTAGAGAAGACCGACAGAGTTCTGACCAAGATCAGACTGTTGATGGGTGCGTTACTGCACAAGGAGGCATGGAAGAGATGGATTCCTACCAAGGATCACTCTGTCCTTAAATCACTTAGTAACGCACCACCGGTCGCCAACAAAGCAGGTGTTGACCAATATGTGGAGAAATATAATTTTCTCAGATCTGCTTCTGAATTGGTGGCCTTTATCACTCATGCTCAAAAGCTGGTGATATCTGAGAAGAAGAAGGCGAAAGAGAATGAGGAGTTCGAGAAGACGATGAGACTGGAAAGAATGAAAGCAAAAGTGAGTGGTGCAAAGACACACCCTCCGACATATTTGACCCCACCAGCTCCTGCCCCACCAGCCCCTGCACCCTCGGGCTCAACTACGGTGGTGGTCACAAACACGGAGAAGAAGGACAGACAGAACATCATAAATGCCTTCAAGGGGAAGAAAGGAGGAGTGGCAAGTCTCATGCTATATGCCAAGACGAGCTCAGACAAAGACTCTGATGCTTCGCTTTTGAGCAAGCTCAAAGAGATCAATGCCTGCATGAAGGCTTTTCCTTGCGACAAAACGCAGGAATACGAGGCCCTTGTTACTGTTTTTGACCAATCTCTAGTCTCGGAGGGATTTGATCTGACACAGTACAAGTTTTTGAGAAAGAAGGAGGAGATTAAGAGAAACAATGCAACAGGCCTAGACGCTCAGTGTGAACTGGCGGTGGCCACACTCATTTCATATTTTCAATCTCATGGATACCAGCATCTCTGCACTGGTACTCTC